>CAKNWT010204756.1:0-21696 GCA_932066315.1 Andricus coriarius | reverse complement strand
CCAGTTTCCAGCTGTTACATATTGTTAATATTATATGAAAATCGCCCAAGATGTGAATTGGCACTGTTTGCGGGGCACTTTTGTTCCAATTTGACACTGTTTTGGTGATGGAACAGTAATTTGGAACTTTCTGTATAAATATCGTAGATAATGTGTATTGAAATGGGCACAAAAAAAGCAGTAAAATTTTTTTTTTGTGTGAAAAATTTTAATTTTTCGAAAAAAAATTTTTTTGCTCCTATTTTTTTTTATGGTAAAATTCGAAAAACCGGAGTGCCAGTTTCTTGTATAAACACCATACTACAATAATATGCAAAAAAATTATTCAAAATTGAAAATTAAAAATTCGGAAAAATTAGTGAAACCGTCACCGGTAGACGTCTCGAACTTCAGCCCTATATCAAAATGGAATAGCCCAATATTTCACGGTTTTTTATTTAGCCATCGGATTTCATCAAATTAAATTAAATGCTGCTGATAGACCTTAAGCTGCATTTTCATTTTTAAATAGACATTCGGAGCATATTAGAATGCATATGGGTTTGAAGAACTCTCAGAAAATTTTCAGTGATCAATGGACATTCTATGCATAATGGTAATCAGTGCAGAAACCCTGGAAGAACATGAAAAGAAGGTAAAACGCCTCCTTAACTGGTTTAAAGAGGCAAATCTTTCATTTCAAGTAGATAAAACTGAATTCCTATTTAAGGAAATTGCTTACTTGGGTCTTATGTATAATTACTAGTGAAGGAGTGAAACCCGACCCTAAGAAAATTGAGACTGAAAAACTTTCCGACTTTTAAAAACCCTAAAAATATCAAATGATTTATAGGTTTAGTGGGATATTATAAAAGATTAATTAAAGATTTCGCAGCAAAAACCAAGCCTTTAACCAAACTCTTAAAGAAAAGAGTACTTTTTGGGGTCCAGCAGAAGAAGAGAGTTTCTAAAGTAAGCATTATGCGAAAGTCTTATTTTATATACCGCTAGCAGCCCTTCCATCTCGCGAAACACCTATTGAAGACGCAAATAAACTCAAAAGTTATTTTTCGCAACATAATGAATTTCGCGCAATCCACAAAGATTGGGCAAAGGAAAAAGCATCTGAAGAAAACAAAGAAGCTTATGGAGGCATTATTGCAGTGTTAGAAGGAGAAAATGATCCAGAAATTCTTCATGCGATTGAGGATCTTGGACCAAATAGTGAAAGTAAATTCGCTCGAAGAATAGACTCAGTAATAAATTGGTCTGCAAACGAATTAAAGAGACTTGAAACAAAAGAAGTTAATAACAAAAAATCTAGTGAAGAAAGTAGTGACGGGGACTCTCAGATGCAAGAAAAATATCCCTCGGCGCTAGTAGTTCTGGCTACTATTCCGGATGTATTAGCCACGTTCCGTCCATCAGCTTGTGGATTAGCATAAGCTTCATCTACCCTATTTCAACAATAAACTAATACAAAGGATAATTCAGAAACTTCAAAAGGTCTCATAACAAGAAGCGAGTTTCCTTTTTCTCCAAAATAATCTAAAACCTTATATAAAATAATCACTCTAAATCTTCTTAAGGAAATTTTTTTAATACAGATGGAGTGGCTCAATTTAACGTCATGGTTTACTAAACAGAAATGGTCAACATTTTCATTTCAAGGACATGCTACGATACACCTACCGGAATTATAACATTTGTATGGAGAGATCAATGAAGGAAGATTGCCCTGACGAAGTGAAACTAGACACCCAGATAACTAAACTCAACAGAACAGAAAATAAAAACGAAAATCTAAACATAATACTTTCCGAAATACTATATTTTAAGCCGGAAACTAATTTTCTGCCCAGAACTATACCAAAGCGCTGAATATCAGTGTTGGGATTCCTAGGATATATTGTAGGACCAGTAGTTGGGCTTCTAAATTCGGAAGACGAAGAATATACAAACACAATCCAAAGTCCATACCAATATCTCCTGTGTACTACTTGAGACTGCTACACCTTTTTTTCGAGCCACGTTGTTGGTACGTCTCTCTCCACACATGCTCAATTCTTCGAACAATCCTGCTGTTTAGGACAACTGTGAAGATTTTATACAGTCTGTTGAAACAAGTTATTGGCCTGTAATTCTCTGGTTAGGACAAGTTGCTTTTTTTCTGTAGGTGTATAGTACGCCCTAACACCAGCCACTGCGGAATTGGCGTTTCCGTCTATAAATATGAGGTTCTCGACTGTAAATACGGGCCAGATGTTGGTATGTAGAAGTAATCTTCTTCCGTAAGAAGTTCTTGATACCATATGGTCCTGCAACGGAGAAAATCTTCGTTGTCGAAAAACTCCTTGAAGCGGATGATATTACTAGTACTTTCTTTCAACGTCAGTGTTTTCGACATCCTGTATACCCCTCTCCAAAAAGTCTCTACCTCATTGGACTTGCGTGGATTTATGACAGAAACAGGGAGATTGCTAAAGAGGCGCAATGAGTGAGCCATAAACTGTTGATTCTCTCTGCTCTATCCTTCCCTTTTCGGTATTCTCATCCTTGCATGAGATAACACCCGTATTTTGTCAACAATGTGCTGCTTCATTGTCAGCAGCTTTGACTTGTTCAGTGTGTGATGGTTGATCCTCAGTTCTTATGCGAACTGCCAAACCCTTTCCGTGAATGAGCTGCCAGCTGTTATGTAGTCAATCACACACTGAACACGGGACGCATTCTGTCTTGCCTAAGGAAGGGAGGCATTCATTTCAGCTAGATCTTGGGGCGTAGGACGAACCTGCGTGTTAATGTTCCTCCTTGTCCTGAACCCGAGATTATCTCTCAGAAGGTGCCTGCTTTCCGCGGTTCGTCATAATGTAGCTTCTTCATCTACGTCTGCAGCTTGTGCATACGCGCCGTAAAGCCTCCGTGAACAGGGATAATGCTGGCACCGTAGCAGTTTAGCTAGTCATCCTTGCGTTGACTCGTCCACTCAATGTAGGGGTTTCGCTAATTCGTCTTCGTGTTTCTATCTAAATTATTTTCAGCACCCCAAAGTCTAGGGTGATCGGCTATGTTTGCCGACCCATTGTCGGGTGGTCTGCGCGTTCGATTGTTTTGAACGGCATCTAAAACTTGTTTGTAGTTTGGTGGTGTCATTGTTGTTCCCACGAGCAGCTAGGGAAAGGGCTCCTCCTTCCTTGTAGAGCGCGCATGCAAGGATAAGGTTGCATATTTTCGGCACGATTGTTACGCCTCTGCTTATTGGTTATTCCATCGGGACCAACCCTGGACAATTGTCCGCGACTGCTTATTAATATTGTAACCATATTCAACAGAAACCCTAGGTACAACGGCCCTCTATCCGCAACCCGAGGACGGGTTATATATATATATATTCGAAAATTTTTAGTATATGTTACCCGGAAACTGTTTGTAACTGTCCACTTTCTGCACCTACTGCACACAGTATTTGTTTGTCTATCAAGTGTAAACTGATGATGCCAGGAGTGAGCGGAATGCCAGGAGAATCGAAACGCGAAATCACAGTAGCTGGAAAAAGTGATCTTGCTCGCAGTACGGAAGCGCAGCTGCTAGAAAAAATGATCTTGCTTAAAAGTCATTTTAAAACTGCTTTTTAGCTCGGTTTCATCATAAATTATTTCCCGCTCGGTATACATGACTTGGAAAGTGAAAATTTTGTGCATGAGCTACAAAAGTTGCTATTACGCACAGGTTTAGAATTTGCCATATGTTAAAAAAGCCAAGTTTCAATTTTTTAACCGTACCGCTCAGTTAACGATCAAATTGTACACTGTGATCCGAGTATCTGTTTGGAGTTCTCATCACTCTTAAAAATAGTGCTCGCATTTCTCCAGGCTTGATTCAAAATATATATTACTCATTTACAGGCAGTATCTTGTGCATTCAACGTTCTGTCCGCAAATGGGAGCAAGTTTAATAGCTACAGGGTCTGAAGATGGCTCTGTACACTTGCTGGATTCTACTAAAGAAGGAAAAGCAGCTAGAGTAAATCGTCTTCTTGGTCATGCTACTCCTGTAGTGGCACTTTGCTTCAATTACGACGAGTCTCTTCTTGCCACAGCTGAATATCAAGGACTTATCATAATCTGGCGCAATAATTCATGTTGAAAATAAATAACGTAAAGTATTCTATTTTTCCTAATATACATATATATATATATTTATTTATTTATTTAAATCTATCATAAGGACAACCGCAGGATTTCGCTGGGAGCAGGTGTTAATCTGAAAAATTGCACCCGCTCTCAGCGAAATCGCGGTAAAATTTCAGCCGTTACCACGTCTCACGACCATGAGATAGGTGGTTACAGTCTGCGACGAATTCAATAAGATGAGCCGGCAAAAGTCTCGTGCACTCTGAGGACACGGAGCGACCCAAGGACGACCGCATTCTGCATTTCCCCCGTAAGTGTCTTAGCATTTTCTTGACACGCAGGGATGCTTTTCAGGCTATTACCCAAGGAAACCTTGGCACCTCCAAGAGCACCGATGATCAAGACGATTAGTTAAACGGAATGTTCCGGGTAAAGCCATCGCAACCCCCTTATAAGTTCTTTATACCTGTATGCGTAACAGAAAAAATTGTCGAGATTATGAAGTTCCAGTATATCCGACACTTCTCATTCTCGACAATTGACTCTATTTCCCTATGAGCGTTCAGAGGAGCGGTATTTGTGCTGATACGGTAAGAGTGATAGAGATGGTAATAAAGCACTCGCAGTGCCGCATTGTGCCTTTGGATGTGGGTCGTTCCCGCATGAATTGGACAACCAGATAGTATGTGTCCAAGATGCTCGGGGTGTGCATGACATGCTCTGCAGCTATCATCGGGAATGTCTTGGCTCAAAATGTGGCGACGGTATGCTAGAGTGGAAATGCCACCGTCTTGGCATGCCAAAATGAAACCTTCCGTGACCGACTTCAATCCGGGTGATTTAAGGAAAGCAAACGTTAGCTCATACGACATCGACAGATCCTCCACATTTCTGTGGAAGATGCCGTGCATTTTCTTCTCGAGGAAGGGTGACACTGCTAGTGATCACACGATGTTTTCCAGATCAGATAGTAAATCAGGTTTTCCAAAAGCGGCATTAATCTCTCTATGCACCTCACGATGTGTGGATGAACCTTTAAGCTTTCCAACAGACAGATGATAAGTCTATGGGAGGTTGAATCAAAAGCTTCCCAGTAATCAATCCAGGCCATCGATAGGTAACGCTGATAGAATGCTGCGTCTTTACAGACACATCTATCGATGAGCAGGTTCTCCCGACATCCTGCTACGCCTTTCTTTGAGCCACGTGGTTCATACATCTCTCGCCACACAGGTCCAATTGTCCGAACAATCCTATCATTTCGGATAGCTATAAAGATCTTATACAGTGTGTTCAGACAAGTTATTGACCTGTAATTTTTGCTGTTCAGCTAAGTTGCCCGTCTTCGGCAGGATCACTGTGCGCTTTTCTACCAACCACTCCGGAATAGGCTCTTCCGACTTTAGATATGAGGTGAAAATGCAGGCCAGATGCTGGTGGGTTGAAGGAAACTTCTTCCACCAGAAGGTCTTGATACCAGCTGATCCCGGAGCGGAATAGTTCTTGATGCCTCTTAATACGTTTTTCACCTCCTCGGGAGTGATAGGTGGGCATTCCTCCTCAGGTGCTATGGGGGCACTGCACAGTTCCTTGAAGCTATTTATATTCTTCGAGTGTTCTTTCAGTGGATGCTGGACTTCGTAGTCTTCTCATCAAAATGCCTCGACCTCCTCTGGTGTGGGCGGGTGGTCGACAGTAACTGGAGGGTCTTGGAAGAGTAAAGATGGGTTAGACAAAAACTGTTGAATTTCTCTGGCCCACCTCTCTCTCTGCTCTAGACTTCTCCTGGCGTTAGATAGTACTCGTATTCTGTCAACAATATGCTGCCTGATGGTCAGTAGATTTGACTTGTTGAGCGTGTGATGATAGATCCGTAGCTCGCGCGCGAACTGTCGAACCTTGGCAGTGAAAGTTCTGCGAGATGTTATGTAGTCAATCACATACTGAATGCGGGACGCGTACTGTCTGGCCCAGCCTATCTTTGTGCTGAGTTGATGCATTCGTCTTTTGGTCTTATGATCAACCGTTGGTTTTGTTTTATGGTTTGCATCTGCCAAAGCTCTCGCTACATTATACACACTACAATTAATAGTCCAGAGGCCAGGTTCTTCGGGAAAATCTCCACGAAGCTCGTCATCCAGTTCAGCCAGATCTTTGAGCTTAAGAGAAACCTGAATGTTGATGTTTCTCCGGATCTGAAAGGTCGCTCTTCCTCTATTGGATGTCTGCTCCGCTTATATAACCCCTTTTTCAGAGTTTCTCGGCACGGTTTCGCAGATGTTGATGCGAAAAATGCAAGAGCTCTGGGTGTTTCTCGCACCACAGAGTATGCAGTCGTGCAATGTAACCTTTCCGTTCAGGGGCCATACTGGTATCATAGCACTCCAGTAGGTAACGAGATTCTGCCGGTCAATCGCATTGACCTCGTCTTGATTGGCTTCCCCAACTCTAGGACAGTCGGCATTGTAGTCCGACCCATTGTCGGGAGCCCTGCGCGTTCGATTGTTTTGAACCGCACTTACTATAACTATGTTTGGTGTTATTATTGTTGTTCCCACGAGCAGCTAGGGAACAGGGTTCGTCCATCCTTGTAGAGCCCCACATGCAAGGATAAGGCTGCATACTCTGAGAGGTCGCCCGGTATCCCAGAGTCACCGTTTGAGACACCTCACCCAGGTGCCATTCAGCTTTCGGCACGGTTATCACGCCACCTCTTAGGGGTTATTCCTTCGGGACCATCCCTGGACAATTGTCCGCGACTGCTTAATAATTATTTTAACCATATTCAGCAGAAACCCTTGATACAGGGACCCTCTCTCCGCAACCCGAGGACGCGTTCGCTGGCTTTGTCATAGGCCCTTCGATTTAATTCGTGAGGAATCAAAACCGAAACGAATATATATATAATTACAAAAATAAGGTTAAACAGCCACCGCAGGGACTCACGGGGAGCAACTACCATCTAAAAGTGACACCGGCTCCCAGTAGGATCGCGGTAAATCACATTCATGGCCGCGTCTCACAACCGTGAGATGGATGGTCACAGGACACGATGAAATCAAAACGACAGGCCGGCAAAACCCTCGCGGGTATGCGGACAATTGCTTGTACCGAATATTTTGGTTACAGCTTTTGCAGCTCCCTTTTAAAGTCTTCGTACCTCTCCTCCTTTTCTTTCTCCTTGGCAGTGATGTTGTATTCAGACGGTGCCGAGAATTCGATCACGAATATAGTTCGTTTCTCGAAGTCTTGGAGAACAATGTCAGGCCTCGAGTGTGCAATGGAGACTGCTGTCCGAAAAACCTAGTTCCAAAAAATTTGGCACTTCTCGTTTTGGACAATTGACTCTATCTCCCTCGGAGCGTTCGGCAGGGCAGGATCGCGGCCAACACCGTAAGAGCGACAAAGATGGTAATAAAGGACTCTTAGGGCCGCATTATGTCTGTAGATGTACGTCGCTCCTGCGTGAGTGGGACACCCCGATAGTATGTGTTCCAGGTACTCAGCGTATGCATGACACGCTCTGCACCTATCGCTGGGAACTTCTTGACATAAAATGCGGCCACGGTATGCCAAGGTGGAAATGACACCGTCCTGACATGCGAAAATAAAACCCTCTGTACCTGAATTAAGCCCTGATGATCTGAGGAAAGCAACAGTTTGCTCCTTCGACAAGGACTGTTTTTCTACATTTCTCTGAAAATTTCTGTGCATTTTCTTGTCGAGCAGCTCTTGATGGAATTTTTGAACTTCTGCTTTCAGGAGTGAAGCATCTAGATGGAGTAATGCACTTTCCTCACTTCTGATGCTAAAATGCAGGCCAAGGGTCTCGGCTGCTTGCTCCGCGGCTTTGTAAAGGAACGCACCTTTACCAATCATCTTGTGGTTCCTGACCATTCTTAGGAGAGGACCTCTGCCATTGGCTACGATATAAGCTGTACTTAGAACAATTCGGTTATGAAGACACTGGCGATTCAGAAGTCCGCGTGCGCCTTGACGGCGTGAAATGTATAATCGCGGAACTGACGAATTGATATGCAAGCTTTTATGCATATGCATGATCTTACGTGTGGTGACATCAAGAGCCTTAAATTCGTTCTTCGTCCATTGAACCGCCCCAAACGAGTAGAGTAGAACCGGGACGGCAAGCATGTTAGTCGCAGATATATTGTTCAACGCTGACAGATTGGAAGACCAAATCTGTCGAAGAAGAAGCTTGTATCTGCTTCAGAGAGACTCCTTTACTGATGTTACGTCCTGAAAGCGGCTTTGAGGCACGCTCAGGTATGTAAAGGTCTCTCCAGTGTTAAGATGCCTAATAACACTTATATCCACAAGCTCAGGGTCCTCGGGAACACCAACAATCTTTCCGTTCTTCAGATGAATTTTGGCACATTTATTCAATCCAAAGTCCATCCCAATCTCTCCTGTGTACTTCGCGACGGTATTTATGGCAGTTTGAAGTTGCCTTTACCAGAGGTAAAGAGCTTCAGACCAGAGCTTCAGGTCGTACATGTAAAATACATGAGTGACCTTATGCTCGTGCTGGTTAGTGTCGCCACAGAGGTATCCAGAAGAATTTCGTAGTGCGAGAGATAGAGGCAGAAGCGTGATGCACAAAAGTAAAGGGCTCATGGTATCGCCCTGAAAGACACCCCTCTGGAAGGTGATGTTGTTTGTTCTCACACGATAATTTTCAGATGTGATAGTAAATCTAGTTTTCCAAAAAAGCATTAATCTCTCTATGCATCTCACTATGTGTGGATGCACCTTTAAGCTTTCCAACAGACAGATGATAAGTCTATGAGAGGTATAATGGAAAGCTTTCCGGTAGTCAATCCAGGCCATTGACAGGACACGCTGAGGAGCTGCAGCGTCTTTTCAGACACACCTGTCAAGTCTGCTACACATTTTTTGGAGCCACGTTGTTCGTACATCTCACGCCACACAGGCTCAATTCGCCGAACAATCCTGTTGTTTAGGACCGCTGTAAAGATCTTATACAGTGTGTTCAAACAAGTCATTGGCCTGTCATTCTTTGGGTTGACAAGTTGCCTTTTTTCGGTAGGAGTATAGTGCGTCCTAACACCAGCCACTGCGGAATGGGCGTCTCGGACTTTAAACATGAGGTGAATATGCGGGCCAAATGTTGGTGTGTAGAAGTAAACTTCTTCCACCAGAAGTTCTTGATACAATCTGGTCCAGCACCAGAAAAGTTCTTCGTTCGTCTAAGTGCTTTTTTCAACTCTTCGGCAGTGATTAATGGACATTCCTCCTCAGATTTTATGAGGTTGTCGCAAAATTCCTTGAAGCGGGTGATATTGTCAGTATTTTCTTTTAACTCTAAAGTTTTCGGAATCTTGTATACCTCTCTCCAAAAAGTCTACCTCGTTGGGCTTGGGTGGATTTTTGACAGTAACAGGGTGATCATTGAACAGGCGAGATGAGTCAGCGAGAAACTGTTGATTCTCCCTGATCCATCCCTCCCTCTTCTGTATTTTCCTCCTTGCGTCAGGTAACAGCCGTATTTTGTCAACAATATGCTGCTTGATTGTCAGCAGCTTTGACTTGTTCAGCGTGTGATTCAAGATCCTCAGTTCTTGGGCGAACTTTCGAACCCTCTCCGTGAACGGTCTACCAGATGTTATGTAGTCAATCACACATTGAACACGGGACGCATTCTGTCTTGCCCATCGAATCTTCTTGTTCAGTTGACGTAAGCGTCTTTTGGTCTTTTGATCCATCGTAGGTTTGAGCCTTCGATTTGAATCAGCCAAAGCTCTCGCAGCACCATAAACTGAGCAATTGATGGTCCAGAGGTAGGAATCTTGCGAGATTTCTCCACGAAGGGAGGCATCCATTTCAGCCAGATCTTGGGGCTGAAGAGGAACTTGCATGTTAATGTTCCTTCTTGTCCTGGAATCTTGATCATCTCTCAGAAGGTGCCTGTTTTCCGTGGTTGCTCTTGATGTTGCTACCTCATCTTCGGCTGCAGCTTGATCAAGCAGCGGTTGGGGAAAGGTGCTGAAGCTCTGCGCGTTTTTGGCACCACAGAGTATGCATACGCGCCATAAAGCCTCGGTGAACAGGGATAATGCTAGCATCGTAGCAGTCTAGCAAGTCAGCCTTGAGTTGATTCGTCCACTCAATGGGGGCGTTTCGCCGGTTCGTCGTCGTATTTCTATCTTAATTATTTTCAGCACCCCGAACTCTAGGATTATCGGCATTGTTCGCCGATCCATTGTCGGGTGCTCTGGGCGTTCAATCGTTTTGAACCGCATTTACAACTTTTGGGTGTTTTGATGGTGTTATTGTTGTTCCCACGAGCAGCTAGAGAAAGGGTTCGTCCATCCTTGTAGAGCCCCGCATGCAGAGATAAGGCTGCATACTCTGAGAGGTCGCCCGGTATCCCAGAGTCGCCGTTTAAGACACCTCGCCCAGGTGCCATTCAGCTTTCGGCACGGTTGTCACGCCTCCGCTTAGGGGTTATTCCTTCGGGACTATCCCTGAACAATTGTCCGCGACTGCTTATTAATTATTGTAACCATATTCAGCAGAAACCCTTGGTACAGGGACCCTCTATCCGCAACCCGAGGACGCGTTCGGTAGCTTTGTCATAGGCCCTTCAGTTCTATTCCAAAGGAATCGAAACCGAAACCGAAGTGGGGTCCCCTCCGGGATATATGTATATATATATATATGTATATGCTTATATATATGTATATATGTAAGCTATCAAACCCCGTAGTTTGTAGATAGCGTAAATTAATCATTAGACGCGGTGAGCTCACATAAGCATTCAAATTATAATATGGGTAAAGTAAGTCTATGTTACAAAGTGTATAATTGCTTGCTTTTTTTAGAAATGGCACAAGAGTTTTACATCTGGCAGAAGAGTTTTACAATCGCGTCACTGTGGAGATTTCTTGTTGAGATTTCGAAAGACTGAATTGTTCGACACAGTTTTTGAGGTTATACAGATTCCTCTACCTGGCGTAGAACTCTAAAAGTAGATGCGAGAAGATTTCGTCGTCGATACCCGTTATATGTGAGGAAACTCTATAGGTAAGGCCCGTACTACGTACAATAACATATTGTTAGTAAAGCAAGATTCGTGTCATTAGTTACCCTTGAGCCTACAAAACAATGTTGTGTATAAAGCTTGTACGACGAGTAAGGACTACGATTTTAATTTAAACTGTTAAAAGCGATTATAAAATTAATGTATTTGAATTGGAATTTTACGACTATGGTTGCGCTCGCAACCCAGTGGGCAAAAAAATGTAGGACGTCTTTACGACATCCTTACGACAATCTTACGATTCCGCAAAGACATCCTATGTTCGTGTCGTAAAGACATCTTCAAGAAAACTTTAAGACATTTTAATGTCGCAAAGAAATCTCTACGTCATCTTCACGACACGGAAATACAGCATCTTTTCAATGTCGTAAAGATGTCTAAAAATGTCGTCAAGACATCCTTTAATTCTTTGCCCACTGGGAACATTTGTCCTAAGGTCATTGTCGAGCCCCCGTTACGTCTCCTGCTGTAAATTATCAAGGTTTCGACCAATCGGAATCACACATTGAGTTAAACGAGAAAACCAAGCTATCGATATGAATCTCAGGATGAAGCTCACTCTCTTTTCGCAGCGATCTTTAAAGTGTCAAGTTATCCTCACATTTGTGAGTGAAAACTTCAAGTTGAAAAGAAATGTAGTTGCAGCGTTGATCTCCTTCCCTAAGGAACAGACACCGAAACCTTGTCATAAAATAAAGTCACACGAGGCAAACTGTTATTATCTGAAATAAACAATTATTCTGAATATATATGTTTATTATTATATCTCTAATGTCCAGATGAGCATTGTGCATTGCCCCTTTTCTTGTCATACTGCAAGATTGAATCCTTTTGTTATTACGGTATTGCAAAGAGAAATTGCAGTATATGTGTGGTAAACGGCACATATTCATCGAAATTGAAATATACGTATTGTAATATCACATTCCCGTACCGGCACTGCAATTATGCCTTACGTTCGTATCATAAAAGTGTGGAAAAATCCCAAACCTAGTCAACATATTATAAATGTTATATTTTCTACTCAGAATGATCCTACGGAATCTCTAATTATGAAGGGAAACAGTTCCATGAAATAGATCATTCGTAATCGCAAATAAAGTAAGCAGTTTATTAATTATAGAAATGTCCTAAGCATCCGAGGGGTTGAAAACTCGTGAAGCCAGGTGTAAACTTGTAATGAAATCTCCTGAAGTCTCCTGAAATATCTGAAATCTTCTGAAATATCTGAAGTCTCTTGAAGTCACTTGAGGGGGGCCGGGTCGTCTATCCAAAGTCTACGTGGAATAAGGTGGTACGAAATATGTATATTTTTTTAATTTTCATGCATATCGCTCGCAAATTTGTTCAAATCCACAAAAAAACAAATGCGTTTTTAGGAAAATAAAATGATATTCAGAGGTTCCGCAAGACCCATTTACCATAAGAAAGCAAGAACTTTTTGTAAATTGTATTCAGAATCATTACATCAAACATTCAATTAAATACAGGATTTCCAATTTTAATTTCAAAATCTGCGTTTCAACTAAACGCGACTCAGATCATACAATTTTTGAATTAATATCGCTATTTTACCTATTTTGTAACAATTTTAACTGTAACTACAGAGCCTTTCATAATGCACGAACTCCTGCATTCACTGCTCGTCATAATGTAATGGTCTAACCTTTACTGCCTTCTTTACTGAACAACGCAGGCTACTACTTGTTAGTGATAAATGTGCATTTGCGGTCAGACGTTTTCATTTTCATTATGATTAATTTTATTGTGTCTGATAAACACAATTATAATTTCGTTCTAAACAAAAGTCAACTCTTTAAGGTAACATTGATTTTACATTTATGAATAAAATTAAAAAATGCACAACAGATACTGAATCCACCCTGAACTTAATAAATGAAATTTCAAATAAATAAAAATTATTATTGTTCGAAATTATTAAGTTAAAACAATTGTTTTGGAATTTCGCCGGTTATTCATTTTCATTCCTGAACAAAAACAAATCAATATGACAGACGAGCTCAATCAGACTCAATGCACTGGCGATATCGATCGCATCCTCAGTGACGCAATGATGACTTCCATGGCAGAGTGTTTTACCATACAGTAAGTAGTTGTATACATCACTACTTACGATGGCAAGAACATGCCCGTTAGGGATTTTATCCAAGACATTATTAACGGAGAATCGTGTGTACCAGCCAATTGTGAAACACAATATCTTAAAGCGTTTCTAGCCCGATTAAAGGGCGCGGCCAGAGATAGCATTCATGGAAAGAATTTGTCGGCCATCAGTGATTTAGTCAAGCATTTGAAACAACGTTTTGCCTCACGTAAAACCCATTCATGGTATTTAAACGAGATCTCATCCATCAGAATGAGACGAGAAGAAAATGTCAGTGAATTCTCTGATCGTGTGATTCTTTTAAAGTCAGTAGCTCAAGCGGCACTCGAGGGTAAATATGCCAACGTGGAGCAACTTTTAGTCCCAATAAATGACTGTGCCCTAGAATCTTACAAACGCGGACTATGGAGCGAAGCAACAATTAAACCCGTAATATCCTACAAATTATTATCATGATTCGAGATATTCTCAACCTAATTATTCAGGATCAAGGGACCAGAGCCCTAGCACACATGTCCGTTTGGCAACAAACCCCGATTCATATAAAAATTGGGATGACAAACAGCATCCGCCAGAGATAATAAAGGGTTCTTATTCACCTGGAGGGTCAAACTATCCTAATGACAATAACACTCATTTTTCAAATACCCATGTTCCACCTTACCAGTAACCCTATGCACCCTATAACCCATATCCCTATTACCCAAATTCACCCAGACAGAATAGCGGATATTCCTACCTTAATTACTATAGGGGAGGAAACATTATATCACCCCGGTCACAATCTCCTAATCCAACCAACAAAGATACTTTAAACTACAACTCCGCTCGCCGCACGGACGCAGCGACGGGCGAGTCGAAAGAAGAGCGTCAGGCGAGCGTACGAGTCATAATGAAACAAAAATAATTTTTCACACAAAACTCAGCCGAGAATC
This sequence comes from Andricus coriarius, assembly GCA_932066315.1. NCBI lineage: Eukaryota > Metazoa > Arthropoda > Insecta > Hymenoptera > Cynipidae > Andricus > Andricus coriarius. The sequence goes on along the minus strand of CAKNWT010204756.1, from coordinate 7,443 downwards.
CCCAGTTGTAAGATTTTCCTCCTCAAATTTCATAAAGAAAACAGCAATATTTTTAATTGACCCGGGAGCCGACGTTAATAGTATAAAATTAAATTCACTAGATGAAGATTTATTAGTAACGGAAAATGAATCCATAAACATAACAGGAATTACGTCCGTTAGAATTTCCACGATAGGCACCATAAAATTACCCATAGAAAATGCCATAGTTTAGTAACCGATTCTAACCCTACCAGGCCTATCCCTTTTATCGATAAAGAGTCAAAACTCGCGCAGGATCGAATAACGGATTACAAAGGGACAGATCACGACAAGTCATTCCAGTAGGAGTTTTAAACAGCGAAGTAAAGGAAAGGTATCTACCCTTAATGAGATCAGCAGCAGAACTGTTGATGGGAGAAGCATTTATGCTATAAATACTACCGAAGAGGACTTGGAAGTTGAAATAGATCCACAGGAACTCATTTATTTTGAATATTATCAGCTACCAGGGGATGAAGTAGACGAATACTCTATCGATGAAGATTACTTACCACCTGAAGATAGAACGGAATCTTCTTGTTCAGTTAATGCAAGCGTCTTTTGGACTTTTGATATATCGTCGGTTTCACACTTCGATTTAGATCAGCCTTAGCTCTCGCAGCACATAAACTGAACAATTGGTGAAATGGGTCATGTTACCGAAATAATTAGAGAATATCCGGAGATTTTTTATTTAACTGGAGAATCCTTAAGACCCACTCACATAGTTAACCATAAAATACACACTAGTGATGATATCCCTATTAACGTACGTCCTTATCGATTTTCTCCCTCTCAAAAGGAAGTAGCAAAAATTTGAATCGAAAGAATGTTAACAGAGGGTGCAATGGGAAATTCAAAATCAACCTTTAGCTCTCCCATGCTAATAATTTCAAAAAATATGGGTCACGCAGCAAAAAAGAACATATCGGGTAGTAATTGATTTCAGACTATTAAATGAGAAGATTATTGGAGATGCCAATCCACTTCCGAATATTACCAAAATTTTATGTCATTTAGATGAATCCCAATATTTTACGGTTTTCGATTTAGATAGGGGATTTCATCAAATTGAATTAAATCCTTCCGATAGAACAAATAACTATCTTCTCATTTTTAAACGGACACTACGAATACATTAGAATGACCATGGGATTGAAAAACTCCCCCGCGACTTTTCAACGATTAATGGATCAAGTGCTTTTAGGACTACAAGAAGTGGAGTTATTCGTTCATCTCGAAGATATTGTGATTTATGCAAAAGCTCTTGAAGGACATGGAAAGAAGGTAAAACGCCTCCTAAAAAAATTAAAAGAAGCAAATCTATCAATCCGGCCTGAGAAAAGTGAGTTTTTATTTAGAGAAATTGCCTATTTAGGACACATAATCAGCAACAAAGGTGTGAAACCCGATTCAAAGAAAATCGAGGCTGTGCGAAAATTCCATACAACCAAAAATCCGGAAAATATCAAACAATGTCTAGGTCCATCCGGATATTATAGAAGATTTATTAAATATTTCGCAGCAAAAACGAAGCCTTTAACCAATCTTCTCAAGAAAGGAGTACCTTTCATCTGGGGACCGGAAGAAGAACGTTTCAAGAATATGAGGCAGGCGTTGTACGAAGTTACCATTTTGCAATATCCAGATTTTCAGAAACCATTTACAATAACCACCGATGCTTCAGATTACGCAGTCGGCGCTGTATTGAGCCAAGAAAAGGAAGACGTGGATCTGCCTATATCTGACTTTTCTTATGTATTAAACAGCGCAGAATGCAATTATTCAACAACGGAAAAAGAATCTCTCACAGTTTTGTATGCAGTTCACCATTATCGACCCTATATTTACGGAAAAGAGTTTACTCTAGTTAGCGACCATGAACCTTTAAAATTGATCTACTCAGACAAAGATTGATTCGTTAGCGTTTAAAATCAAGGGAGTATGAATATAATTTCGAATATAAGCCTGGTAAATTGAATACAAATTCCGACGCACTTTCCGGAAATCCTATTACAGAAAGTTCCTCAGAAGGAATATCAAAAGAAAATGAAAAGAAAACTATCCGACTACTACCATTACAATCAGAACAATAAAAAAGAACTACTGAAAAAAAAACTAAACCTTCGACGAGACCTGTGAACCGACCTCTTACATTAATAAAAAAGGGACAATCATCTAAAAATGTCACTTCAAAACGGATGGCATGGACCGATACTACGCCCAGACCTGCTAGCGGCATGAACGAAAGTAGTATAAGCAGACGATTGCTCCGACGACGAGTAGAAGATAAACTGGGCTAAAAAGGAACTGAAAGGGCTCGAAACTCGTGAAGTTGGAAATGAAATCTATAATGAAGAAAACGATTCAGCACAAGAACCCTGATCCGCACAAGATAAGCAGCGTAAAAGCGTAACCTTTGCGCCTCAGGCAAAAATTCCTTCCACTCCTGATGTACTAGGAACTTTTCGACATTCAACTTGTGGATTACGACAGGCCTTATCTACACCACTTCGACTCTCAATGGAGGCAATGGCAAATTTAGAGACATGAAAAATCCTATAAAATTATACAAAAATTACAAGCCCCGACAAATGGAAATAAGTCTACAAGAGGCAAGTGACATAACGAACACCGAACCGGCAGTGGTACAAGCAGAGACCGACCGCATTAGCACATAAATCACTAGTGTGTAGCCTGCACTGTCTGATATGTACAATCAAACTTTTCATAGCAATGCACCCTCACGAATACCAAATTGTAGAGAAAATTTGACATACCTACGAAGAAATTATGTCTTTTTTCTTACAGAAGAGTGTGAGTTTACCACTCCTATATGGCGCTTGCTACTAGACATAAAAGCTATTGATCCGACAGAGATTAAAGAACAACGTCCAAAAACTGGTCAAGTCTTAATAACTCCCCATGGACGTTATAAAATGTATACCATAATCATAAAATCAAATCACTGTGACCCACTAAATAAAGAAAACTTAAGAATTGGACTTTATAATCTGCAAGTGGCTCTAAAAAGAGAGAACGTGAATTCGTTCAGAATCTCAATGGAAGAATACGTGAAAGATTAATGTGGCCAGGGAAAAGAGCAAGTTACTGATTTCGTGCGAAAGTGTAGTATTTGTCAAGAACAAAAAATAATTCGAGGCAAAACTCATGAACCCATGATTATAACAGATACACCGATATACACTTTTGATAAAGTATCCCTCGACACTGTAGTACCACTACCAATGACTCCTGATGGAAATCGACACATCCTGACTATGCAGGATAATTGATCGAAATATCGCATTGCTGTAGCAATACCAGACATAACCGCAACAACAATAGCACATGCTCTAGCTAAAAATTTAATTTCACAATACGGTGAACCAAAAGCGATCTACCCGACCGAGGGAGCGCGTTCTGAGGAAATCTTCTACAAAAATTATCTAAAATATTCAGAATTACTCAAATAACTACTTCTGGATATAGACCTCATTCATATGGATCTTTAGAAAGGAGTCATGCAGTACTAGTCGACTGCGTCCGATCCTACGCTGCCTATGATGATGATTGGGATAGGCTAATACCCTTTGCCATGCTTTTCTATAATACCTCAATTCATGAAGCAACAAAGTTCACACGTTTTGAGATAATATTCGGAAAAGCAGCACATACCCCTAGTTCCTTCCCTTAAGACGAATAGTTGGCAACACAAAAACAATCCTTAAACGTGAGGTCTTCGACCTCACGTTTAAGGATGTGCACAAGTTAACTCAAGTTGAAAAACGAGCATTGTTAAAATCGATTTTTAAATTCAAGGCAACTATTTCCATTGTTAATTGTAACTAATTTTGATAGAGTACTAAAGGTGAACTTTAGAATAATATATTTCAGGTTAAAATTGTTCATACAACAATTGTTATTCAAAGTTTAATTTTTCGTTTCCTCTTTAGGTAAAATTTGCCATTCTGATTTAACCCTAATGTTGTAAGGCTCATTTTATTCCTTGAGTATGTATCTAAAAATCACTTTCGTATGTTTTTATTTTAAAAAGGGTTTTAAGAAAAATATTGTTAATAAAATTAGCAATTGTATAATTCTTGTATGAGAGTTTTTCAATAAAAACGTACGAAAGAGATTTATAGAGTATCCGTCGTAGAATAAAATGAGCTCTACAACATTAGTATTAAATGAGAATTTCAAGTTTTACCTGAACAGAAAGCAAAAATGTAAAACTGTAAATAAATATTCTTAAATAAGCATTTTCAACCTGAAATATTTTCTCATAAAGTCCACCTTCAATTCTCTTTCGAACTTACTTACAATAACAACAGGAATATTTTCCTAGATTTTATAAATAATATTTACGATGCTCTATTTTCATCTTCAGATAACTAGCTTATATCCCTAAAAACCTGTATATTTAATATCACAAAGTCATAGACTACATAGTTTGTAGTCATAGAGTACAAACATTGGACCTGGACTGTCTAAGCGTAAAAGGAATGTTATTTTTCAAACTAACTATCGTCTTCGTCCTCATCATCGTCCCCATCTTCTCCAACATCTTCTTTCTTCTCACACTCCTCATCTGTTTCCACGGCCTCTTCAAGCTCTAGAGTTGAAGGCTTACTGCTGTTTCTAAATCGCTGCTTTGTTGCTTGAATAACTTCCTGCATTTCTTTTTTTAATTCCGTACTGTTGAGGGGCCAACAAAGAGGGGGCACTTTTGTGCTGCATCTAAAGAAAGAAATAAATCAATGAAATAAACTAAATTAAATACTATCTGTACTGCGAGGAATATAAACTTACCATACAGAATGTTAGATACAACTGTATTTCCAAATTCTGCTGCTTCCTTTACCTTCCTCCAATTAAATTGACAGACTAATGCAACTGTCATAACTGCCTGTAAACCACAGTTGTCTCCAGTTTTCGCACTTTCAACATGCTTTAAAATGTTTCAGCTTCAAATTGACTGTAAGGGTATTTATTTTTAACGGTTCAGCACTTGAAGTGTGTACCTTATTTATTCATATTTAAGTGCTATAATAGCTTTATTAATCAATAATGGGTACACTTACTAATTTCATAGAATTTGCCTCGTAATTCAAATATTGTATTTTAAAATATCGTATATTTAAAGAGAAAAGGAGGAAAAGGGGAAGTTTTTTGAGAATAGGGCAAAAGGAGAGTTTCAAGAAAAAAGAGGAAACTAAGAAAAAATGGGAAGACTGTGCACCCTGTCACAGCACGGCACTGTATAAATAATTCGGTTTGAGCAACATTTTGAACTCATATGGATTCAAAGACAAATTTTTAGGTCACAAAAAATGGCAAATAAATTTCGCAATAAAATAATGACTAAATTATTGTCAATTGTATATATTTCATATGCCATGAAATACTTCATTTTTGTTTAAAAATAAACAAATCCGACAAAAAATCGGTATGGTACGTTAACGGATGTACAGAAAAATTATATTTCATCATTTTTCGCTACAAATCTAACCTAAAAATTGTTAACATAGGTTGTGTAAGACAGGAAATTGACAGATAATTATATAGATATCTTCTAGCCCTGTTTCAATGGACAAAATAACTACCAAAAATATCACTATATCTAACATTTTCTGAATGTAGCCAGCTGAAACAGTCTCCCTTTTCCAACTCGCTTTGAGGTTAAAAGCAGAAACCCGACCTAAACGAAACAAAATACTTTCGTGATTTTCGTTCTGTTTCTATACTGCCAAAAGGGAATCATCACCACCAGACTTACCTCTGCGTATACATAACAGGGTGTATAATAAAACACTTGAAAAAATTCTATGACGATTCCAGGTTTCTCAACAATTTTCCAGGTATAATTTTTCCTAGTATAGAGCCATTCATGCATGTCGCATTTTTGTAAACACGGTAAACACAGAACACAGAATGATGCAAAACGAGAGCCGAGACGAGACCGAGGGAGGAGAAGTCGCCATAGAAGTCACGAAGACACTTGCGGCGCGTCGGGCATTTCCGTTGGATCGAAGAAGGCTGCTGCGCCGTATATGTATTATTCAACGACAGCGGGCGGTTTTTAAATACAGCTTTCTTCATTACACTTGGAAATAGTAAAAATACATGCAAACCCATTAAACATTAAAGACGCATTTTTGAACTTTATTAACCAAATTTCTGAAAATTGATTTTAAATTTGATTTTAAATTTCAGTCAATATTAAACATGAAATTCAAACTACAAATTGAAGTTACAAAAATAAAAAAATATTTACAGTTGAAATGATTCCTACAGTTTCATCTTCAAAAAAAATCCAATTCAAATTTAAAATTTTCAAAAATATAATGTAAATAAAAAACAAAAATTGCTGGCTCTTTGGAATTTTTTACGGCTTTTTTGTTCTTTTTAACTTTCGGGATGGCCATACAAGAATATTTCAAAAAATTCTTCACTCGGTGTAAGCATTTGTAGACATATTTTGTAACTATTTTCTTTTACACTTTATTCTTTTATAGTTTCTCAAGGTTTTGAAATTCCTTTTGTAATTACACAGCTGTAAGCATTTTACTTGATGTAAGAATTTTCGTAATGTTCAAAAAAAGAACAAAAGATAATAGAAAAAAAAGTTTAAAAAGTTAGAAATTATTTTTTTGTTTTAAAAAGTTACAGTATAACAAAAAAAAAATCTTGTTAATCTGACACCCATCGAGTAAAGGAACATACTATTAAATTACTATTTTTAAATTAATAAAATGCATTGCACTTTAAGCAATTTCACAAATGCATTCAATTAATGTTATTCATAAAAATTTCTTAATTTATGCTTACGATAAAATTGGGAATGTTTTAATTTTTATGAATAAACATTCTAACAATAATTATAGTTGAAGTTAGAGTAATAATAATAATTATTATTCAAAACTACCTTTCTCACTTATGTATTCATGCTATAAATAATGCTTCTTGTCAAGTACGACGCACATGCACCGCATGTAGTGCCCATCACGAAGTGCGACACATATGCCTCGCACGTGCGTGCCCCTTACACAGTGCGGCGCATATGCCTCGCACTCTGCAGGCACGGCGTGTCTCGCATTCCGTGCGTGTAACGTGCCCCGCACGTTTGCTATCTGGGATATAAGGGGCAAAATGCATGCACATAATTATGGCAATATTCAGTTAATAAAATGTTACTGATAGCTAAGGGTAAAATTATCTATTTATAATCTTATTACATTATTACATATTACCTTGGAAAACTTAGGAGGCGCTTAGAAGCATTAAAGATATAGAGGGCGCGTGGAGTTTGTTACGAGATATCATTGTTAAAACTGCGATAGAAGTATGTGGTACGGCGGTTGTAGAAAGGAAATCTGGTGATGCATGGTGGAACGATGAAATTAAGGCAGCCCAACA
>CAKNWT010204755.1:0-10423 GCA_932066315.1 Andricus coriarius | reverse complement strand
TTAATATGTTCCTTACCGATAAACCTTCCCTTCTTATCTACGAGAGTGAATACTACGGGGGATAGTCGGCGTTTAATCTTGAAAGGACCCTAGAATCTCTGGAATAACTTGCCCGCAACGCTGTCGATCTTTTTCGATAATTTCCGGTTAGGCCTAAGCACTAGATCACCCACTCGGAAACTCCTATCTCGTTTCTTGGCGTTATAGTATTTAGCTTGAGTCTCATAGGCTTTATCCAGATTCGTACAAATCAAATCCCGCAGGTGCTCTAGTCTAGTTACTCTCTCTAACCACTCGTCGCATCGGGGCTACCGATGTTGTGTATTCGACTCTAAGTTTTTGCGTAGTGATCTGTAGGGTAAACGATTGCGACCAAAGTATAAGAACGCTGGTGATACCTTTAGTACACCGTGTACCGCAGTGTTGTATGCGAATGTGAATTCCGGTAAGTGAATGTCCCAATCCCTATGGTTATCTGTGAGAAAGGAGACGATCATTATTTTTAAAACACGATTTACGCGTTCAGTGAGGTTAGCTTGAGCGTGATAAACGGTATTGGTTGTATGTATGACCCCGATATTTCTACACATATGTTCTAGGAGTTTGTTGGTGAACTCGGCACCATTGTCGGTATGAATCACTTCCGGTGAACCCCATTTGGACACGACTAGATCCTTGAATACCTATCTTATTGTGGCTCCATTCGCCGCTCTGATCGGAAGACACTCCACCCATTTAGTAAATAGATCCTGGAATACCAACACGTATCTAAAACCCGCCTTACTTTTAGGAAAAGGCCCCATGACATCGCCCGCCACTGCAGTCCACGGCTGTTCAACTACGCGCTGGCCCATCATGCCCGCTCGGCGTGCCTGCTCTACCTTGCGCTTTTGGCAAGTAACGCATCTCTTTACGTAATCTACTATATCACGGAACATCCCGGACCAATAATACTGTAGGGCTACCCGATGGTATGTCTTTTCATGACCCAAATGTCCAGACTGCGGCTCTTGGTGGGCTTCGTCTATTACTCCCGGCCTCCATTCCTTGGGTAGGACCAATTTCCAAGCTTCAAGGTCGGGCACTAATCCGTCAGTTAATGGGTTCGGTTGATGGCGATAGAGCATCCCATTCTCGATTTTCCAATCAGGGAAGCTTTTTGGCCTATCCTCTACCAGTTTGAGACGGCGCAAGTACCATGAGTCCTCGGTCACGCCTAAGCTGGATACCGGTAACTCGTCGTCCTCGGCCATTCTTGACAGCGCGTCTGGAACATGATGTAATGCACCTTTACGATGCGTGATGTCGAACTCGTAACCCTGGAGTTCCAAGCCCCATCTCGCGAGCCTTCCAATCGGTTCACGCAGCTTATTCAGCCAGCGGAGGCTGCCATGGTCCGTGATAACTACGAAATGAAACCCTTCTAGGTACTCACGAAATTTGCGAATACCCCAGATTACCGCAAGACATTCACGCTCCGCAACGGTGTAGTTCCTATCGGCTTCCGTCAAGGTTCTACTCACGTAAGCACTGACTCTTTCCTCGCCATCCTGCTTTTGGGTTCGCACTACCCGCAGTCCGGAGGCGCTAGCATCGGTTTGAAGATTGAACGGGTACTCTTCCACCTCCTTAAACATCGGGTACGCCAATATGGGAGCGCTGGTCAAGGCTGCCATTAAATTGTCAAACACCTCTTGCTGTTCCCCACCCCAATGCCATTCAATACTAGTTCGGAATATTCGGGTTAGGGGTTCGGCAATCGTCGCGAATTCCGGTATAAGCCGCCTATACCAAGAGGCCATGCCCATAAATCTACGTAATTGTTTAACCGTCTTAGGGGCCGGGTACGAGACTATGGTGTTGACCTTATCAGTATCTACTTTGAGACCATCTCTGTTGTCCACAAATCCGAGATATTTCACCTCTGAACAACATGACTCGCTCTTATCCGGAGTTATCGTCAAGCCTGCCTCCGTTACGCGGTCGAGGACCTTCCCCATCCAATGCAGGTGTTCATCGAAAGTTTCCGTTACTATAATAATATCGTCCAGATAACTGAAGACATTGGGTTTCATCTCTGGGGTAATTACCCTGTCTATTAGCCTCTGGAAGGTGGCAGGGGCTCCAGTGAGTCCAAAGGGCATCCTTTTAAATTCGAATAGCCCCCTTCCCGGTACTGTAAACGCAGTATATTCCTGGCTGGCCTTGTCTAACGGGATCTGGTTAAACGCGGCACTTAGATCTAACTTCGTAATACACTTCGCAGCTTTGAGTTGTCGCAGAGTGTCCGTCATATATGGAAGAGGGTACGCGTCTTTCTTGGAGATAGCGTTCAGTTTCCTAAAATCCAAATATAAACGATATTTCCCCCCAGGCTTACGTGCCATGACGATAGGTGCGGACCATTCACTGAATGATTCCGATATAATACCCTCTGCCAACAACCGGTCGACTTCTTTATACATGATCGCTTGTACTTTAAGGGACACTCTCCTATACCTTTCCCTTATTGGGCTGTGCCCCTGTACGTCAATGGAATGAGTGATGAGGTGAGTCGAGCCTAATGGGCCCTGGGATTTCGGAGGGAACTTTATTTTCAGAAATGCCTACAGAGCTTCCTCCTCCCCTTCATGTAGAGCCACTACGCCACTACAGCTTTCATCCTCTACTAGCCACTGCTTCAAAGGATAGTGTTTACCTTCTGAGTCTGGCATGAAGACTTTACGCGACCGTGAAAGGAATGCCATGTCGAACTTCCCCTGACCGTCCAGACCTAATATCAATTCTGTGTCCAGGTTGTTCGCTATCCTAACCTGACACGTCCGCGTGACTCCTTCGATCGTAATTGGCAAATTGACTTTGCCGATAATGATGTCCGCAGAGCCATTAGCCCCAATCATACGAGATTTCCTATTGCAATCGAGCTTCCTTCCGGAATTCTTTACAATCTTATCCCAAGCCGACTTTCTTAACAATACACGGGAGGATCCGTTGTCTATGAGCGTGTCTAATGAGACGGAATCGATAGAGGCCCTCACATGGACTCTATTGGCTATCTCTGTCGATTCAACAATACCACTGATCAAATATATTTCTGAAAAGTGTTCTTCAATCGCCTTAATTTTTCGAGATCCTCCACGTCAACGTCCGGGGTATTAAACGTGGTCTCAACGTCCAAGTCAAGTGATTCTAACTCCGGATTCCTATGCACCTGGGCCTCCACTAATAATTTTACTGGCTGGATTACGCTATAAGAAGTTTCCCTATCCGATAAGTATCCACTCTGTTTTGTTCCTACCTCAAATCCTACAAATTCCGTGGAGACTATCGTTTTGTCTGCTCCCTTATCTGTTTCGAACTTCGAATAGGCAGTGCAAGCTATGGTCACTGCGTTTCCGATGTTCACGACTTCTATTGCAGGCAGTGCAGACCGAGCTCACTGTTTCTTCGCCTCGTTTCCCGAGCACTTCAGACAAGTCTTTACCGTGAAGCCCTCGGTTTTGCATACGTAGCAAACTAGCTTTCTGGGCAATGCGCATCCTTTTTGGAAGTGCCCTGCTTGTTTGCAGTTGAAGCAAACAATTTCATTTGGGCCTCTAAGGGTTAGGTTTAAGGTACTGTTATCAGCAGGAGCCTTTATGCTCTGCTGACCACCACCCTCCCTAGAGTGACCCTGAGGGGCCGCTTTGGCTCCCTCGGGACTTTTGCCTGTAGGCTTAGTCTGTTGGTTAGCCAGCTGTCTGCCTTTACTATTTTTATCAACTGATACCGCGGAAACTTTATCTGTTTCCTCAGTAATCACGGATGTAGGATTCTTTTTCTGCCCCTTTTGTTGCCCCGGGGTCGGTTTGTACGCGAATTCCGGTAAAAAGGAATCTTCAGGGGGAGGGGGGGGTGGATTTGTGTAACCTTTTCCTACGCCACGAGTTTTCCCAACCTCTCCCTAACGCCGCGAGTTGATCGAATGATCTGAAATCTGCACGACAGATTGCATCATAGTATCTCAGTAGTAGGCCCTTATACGCGTAGTCTAATTGTTCAGCTAGTGGTATCTCATCTTTAAGTTTACCGATAAGACCCTGTAAAAACGTTAGGTAATCTTCGATGCTTTCGGTGGAACCCTGCGCACGAGTTTGAATTTGATCGCGGATACTGTTTTGGGCATCATCATTGCTAAAACGTTTAATAAATGCTGGTTCGAATTTTGCCCAAGTGTCCCAATGTTTTAGTCTTTTGGTATTACGGAACCATTCGCAAGCGACCCCTTTCAGAATTTTGGAGATTAATCTAAGGAGTTCGCTATCAGTCACGTATGTGATGCCTCTACAATCTTCCAAGTCCATTAGGAAACCTTCTACACTGGAGCTTGGGTTGCCGTCAAACGTAATTTTCCCTTGGTTTAAAATTTTACCGAGATCCCTAGGTCTGTCATCTACCCTATCGAAAGCATGATCGTGCGTTTTACTCGTTTTGTGATTTGCTTCACGCGAAGTATAATACGTATCCCGTTTATAAGGCACTGAGCACTTATGCCGGTACCTATTTTAAATCCTATCGCGGATTTCATCTGCCTCTCTGAATTGTTCCTCATGACGAACGAATCTTTCGGATGTCGTCGAGTGATGGTCGTTAGAATTTCGGCGTTCGAAACTCAGATCTGTTGTTTGGTTAAACTTCGAGTCGACTTGGCCGTATTGGAAAATGTTGTTTCTTGATTTTGGGGCCTAATTGTGTTCTCGAGTGACTCGAACAGTGTGTTTTCTAAAATATTTTGGCCACGTGCCGGCAAAAATGTGCTATTAGCTCTCCCTGACGTATTAAAATTGTCGAGAACGCTCACTGGGTCATTGTCTGACCTAATTTCTTCGATATTTGGCATATTGTCGTTTAGGAATATGTTTCTGTCTGAAGAAAAAATGCCTACGTGGGAATCTACTTTTTTATTTCGGAGGGTTTCCGGAATACCGAAAATGTCAGAAAAGTTAGCGCCAGCAATGTTTGCGTAGGCAAAAGTCATTGCCATTTCTGTAGGGTTAGGAAACCTAGAGGGGATAATTCTTGGAGATGGCAAGCCTACTCGTGTGTTCGCGAAAGTAACTTGACTATTTGTACCCTCGGCTGATGTGTTAGTCGTTGTCGTAATGTTAGTATTTCTCGCGGTTTCGTTTGCTGTGACGGTGGTCAGAACGCGTACCGATACCGCGACTGTTATAGGGGCTAAGATTTCACCCTGACTACTCTCATCTTCGTCTAAATCTTGTAATTCTTCAACATCCCGATGAGTTGCATTTGAGGTTAGTTCTGAGCTCGTGGAACGATACGAGATTCTTTGGAGTTTAAAGATTTATCTACGTAATCTATCACATTTTTCCGCCCGACTACCGAGTGTGTTCAATTCTGCGAGATTTAAGGCTGTTTCAATTTCTTGGTCTGATAATCCGAAAAGCCAAGTTATGACTGTTTCCGCCGTTAAAAATAACGGTAGTTCCCCTGGGAGTGACATTTTGTCCGTTCACGAGAAATTTGCTTTTGAATTTATTAAATTTTTATTTCGAAATGACTGTCTTCGCGAAGATCCAGGGCCCCTTCAACATCAACTACGAGGGCGAAATTACATTTCGAAAAAAAAAATTCTAATCAGGCGCGTTTCTAATGTTCGAATTTTTTCTTTATTATTTCTAATTGAAATTTCTATACGGCGGGTTTTGTACTTCTTGTCACTGCGCGACAAGGGAAAATAATTTCGGGCATACTAGTCAGCCTAAAACCTTTCGGGAGAGACGGAGACAACAAAAAATTTTCCAGGTTATGCAGTGATGGTTGGGTAATTACGAAATTTTCGAAGTTTGTGAAGGAGGAATTGCTCAGTACATCGTTACAGAACTTTTCTCAAATACCAAAAAAAAAAAAAAAGGAAACCGAGCAATTCAGGTCACTTATTGTCAGAACCTGCTTCGTAATTTCACACAAGTATTGCACAAATGTGCCAACAATAAAATCAATAAATCAAATATAAGCATCAATATACATAGAGAATCAGAGGTACAATAAAAATCATCAGGTCTTGGTATGTTGTTTTTTAAAAGGTAGTAAAATTGTGTAGGCGCTTTTAGCAGCTGAAATGTATACTCAGAATTCGTAAAATTGTACAAATTATTTAAATATGAAATTTGTACGAGGCATGATTTTCGAATTTTACCGAAAATGCGGTAAAATGTTTCCTATCTTTCACGATAATTTTGGAGACTCTTGACACATTATTTTCCCTGCCCTCTCTGGTAAATATGGGTTCGAGATTGTTTGAAAAAAAATGACTTATTTTAGGTTAGGAGCTGTTTGGGCGCCATTTGTGAGAACATTTTCCAGCCCGTTAGGAAACCTCAACATTAAATAATTTGAAAGGTGCAAGATTACCAATACGAATATATGACCTACCTCCACCCAGTCCTAGTGACGGCAAGCCCAAAGTCAACGAAAGCTGAAAAAAAAGAATAAGAAGGAAGCTAGGCAGAATAGGCCTAAGTGGCTAATTTCGGCTTAAGGCCTTAGTCGAAGGAAGTGAATTTTGAGAAGCAACACTCCTATCACTCGAAGAGTTCCAATGACCAAAAAAAAATTAAACTGAATTTAATTTCGATAATCCATTTTCTAATTGAAATTATCTTTAATAATCCTGAAATAAAAAATCTTGTGGGGTGAGGGTTTCCCTAACCAATAAATCCAATCAGAACACCATATTTACCAGAATAAACTATGATTTTTATTGAACATTCAAGAGTTCCAGTGTACTCAACGATCTAAACTACTAATCTCATTTGATCAGTAATAATCAATTTTACTAATTCAATTTACCGCCATTTATCGAGAATAACGACGCCATTTCGGCTATAGCCTCTGACCACGCGGTAGAAAAATTTTTATTGCAACTAAATGCCGAATAAAGTTAACCTAAAAGAAGGGAATTTCTAACGAGAGAAAAATGTACCCCAAATCTTACCATTGTTTATGAGAATTCATGGCCGGTTCCCCAATAAACTAAAAATTGTCTACATTTCAAGCACCGACCATGAAAGACAACGCGGACATTGTTCTTCCCTCTCGATCATACCGAAAAAAATTGCTTTTATTCAAAAAAAAAAAAAAAAATTGTCCCCACTCGCGACAGGTAAATCCTGATTCAGGCGTGAGAAATGAGAAGTGCAACTTCTCAGTTCTCACCTCTCAACAAAAGAACGCGCAAAAGAAAAAAAACTTATAAACACTCGCGGCACAAGAAATAAAAAAGGAGCACCGAACACTTAGAGAACTGGCTGAGCGTTTTGGCGGTACTTATAAACTTTCGCTCTTCTACATTTAACTAAGATCCGCCAAAATTCTCCGCCAGGAAGCAAAAATCCTACTTACTCCGTTGTATTCGAACTTTCGCAAAAACCTTTCCGGTTCCTTAGACATTTTCGGTAATCAATATAATAATAAATTTCGATATCGTCAAGCGAAAAATTGCTACGTGTATCCTTACACGGGAACGGACCGAGAGTGATCAGACGCGCAACGCATAGTGGGCAGGCTCGCTTTACGGCCTCGTTCCCGTCGTCCAATCGCAGCGTCGTATACGTATGTCCCAGCGTCCTCCACCAATCACAGTTCCCCTGGTTCTTGATGACCACCATCTTGCTGGAATAACGTACCGATATCTCTGGCGCCAAAACAAAAGAAAACTCTGTTAATGAAATTACCCATTGGTTCTGAGTGAAATTTCTCCTTTCAGTGACTTTTTCCAGTCAGAACCCTTAAGTGGAGAAAGAAGAGAGTGAAAAAGATGGTGTTGATTTCACCGGATCCCTACTCCCCCCTGTCATTTCCGGTGCTTCCGGTGTGGACATTCAGAACAGCAGGGGAGGAAAAGTGATGGCAGTTGTTACTCCACTCTTTCCTTCGGTAATTTAAGGTAAACTCATCCTTGTTTGATTAACGCGAAACGGTACGTCAGTGCCCAAGTGCCAGAAGAAGACAGAGTCTTATATTCTGTCTCCTTGTTGTCTTGTCTCGCCACGTCTTGTTGTTTCGATAGGCCAGTAGAGGACAGATTACCCGTGCGTTGTCTCCCTCTCTTTCCATCTTATGAGTAGAACCAAACGGTATCACATGGCTTTGGTGTTGGGTTCAACGGAACTCAGCTGTCTGGGTGTCAATATGCTGTCTACAGTGTCGGAATGGCGGGACAACGGTCTGAATCCACAAGCTACAAGAGGACAGTCTATACTCGAACTCGTTCCCTCTCTTTCTAGTTTACCGTGGGTGGACCACTCTGGAGTTTTCTGACCGTGGTGAGGTGTTTGACATTAAGGGTGTCGGTTAAATCCGACTTGGAATTTTTTTTTAGGTACGGCACTGACTCAATATATAATTTTTCTCAAGTATTTGAGAACGAAAGAAAGAAAACTTGTCAAATATCCGGGGTTTCGCAAGATCCTCGGATCAATAAAATGTAGAGGAATGAAGCCTTTTGCTGAGGCAATCATTATTTTTACTGAAATGATAAATTTTTCGAAAGGGAGCAACCTGCAAATAGCAGAAGACAGCATTTGAACTGCAAAAAACTTTCGCAAATTTATTTTTTTACTCACAATTCTGACATCACAGAAGCATTTTCAGACGTCATCCTATATCCGAAGACCCACCACTTGATTATGGTGAATAAATATTTTGCGAAATACGTTGCAAAATGGAGAGAGATGGGTACAAAATTGAGATGTCCTGCGTGTGTGAAGACTATAAGACTGTAGTTGTAAGCAGCAAAGCAAACACGACATGCAGAGCACCTGTCAAATTCATGTTCCGATGCTCTGAAGTTGACTGAAATCGACCGCGAGTCCAGGCTTCGAGTCTCAGCGGCAGTTTTGAAATGAGAAATAAAAATGAAAAATGTAAATAAAATTGAGTGCAAAATATTGAAAAAGTTTTTGCAGGCAGCATCTGCAAATGCACCAATTTGATGCATATACCGATTTATGATTGTATGTAAATTTGTAAGTTTATCCAGTTTGAAATTATAATTTGAAAATTTTGAAATTATAAATTTATCAAGTCATTCAGCAATAAATTAAAAAACCATCAATTTCGAATTCTGCAATTTCCAAATTAGGCCCTCTGCAAGGTTATTTATAAATTCCAAGTTTATCAAGTTGCCCAAGTATAAATTGCGATATTGCAAAATTTTTCACATTGGTAATTCCAATATTACAAAACTGGCAAGTGCCCACTCTTCTTTATGAATTATAAATTTATCAAGTCGCCCAGCAATACATTTCAAAACCATCAAATTCGAATCCTGAAATTTCCAATATCGCAATTTATACTTGAGCACCTTGATAAACTTAGAATTTATAAATAAATTTGCAGAGTGCGTAATTTGGAAATTTCAGAATTCGAAATTGATGGTTTTTTAATTTATTGCTGAATGACTTGATAAATTTATAATTCATAATTTCAAAATTTTCAAATTATAATTTCAAACTGGATAAACTTACAAATTTACATACAATCATAAATCGGTTTATCCATCAAATTGGTGCATTTGCAGATGCTGTCTGCAAAAATTATTTCAATATTTTGCAGTAAATTTTATTTACATTTTTCATTTTTATTTCTTATTTCAAAACTGCCGCTGAGACTCGAAGCCTGGACTCGCGGTCGATTTCAGTCGACTTCAGAGCATCGGAGCATGAATTTGACAGGTGCTCTGCATGTCGTGTTTGCTTTGCTGCTTACAACTACAGTCTTATAGTCTTCACATACACAGAACATCTCAATTTTGTACCCATCTCGCTCCATTTTGCGACGTATTTCGCAAAATATGTATTCACCATCATCAAGTGGTGGGTCTTCGGATATAGGATGACGCCTGAAAATGCTTCCGTGATGTCAGAATTGTGAGTAAAAAAATAAATTTACGAACGGTTCTCGCCGTTCAAATGCTGTCTTCTGCTATTTGCAGATTGCTCCCTTTCGAAAAATTTATCATTTCAGTAAAAATAATGATTGCCTCAGCAAAAGGCTTCACTCCTCTACATTTTATTGATCCGAGGATCTTGCAAAACCCCGGATATTTGACAAGTTTTCTTTCTTTCGTTCTCAAGTACTTGAGAAAAATTATATATTGAGTCAGTGCCGCACCTAAAAAAAAATTCCAAGTCGGATTTAACCAACACCCTTAAGTTAACTGTCACTTTCGCTCTCCGAAGACGTCTCGACGATAACGAAATGTACATAAAAATATAAAACAAAAGGAACAGGTGTTAACAAATTCCGCTTACAATGTGCCGAAAGTGCCCTTATGGAGTGTGACTCTCGTTCCGAATTTCCGAGTAAGGAGAGAGGATTATAATTTTTCGGTGCCGGTGGGAGAGGTTATGTCGATATC
>CAKNWT010204753.1:0-17476 GCA_932066315.1 Andricus coriarius | reverse complement strand
CTGCAGGGTTTGCTTATGAATAATTTTTGAGATTTCTTTTAAATTGAGTTTACATATTTTAACTCAATTTTCTTGAAAGATGTCTTCTTTTTATGTAAATTTTTGTAAAAAGAATGTTTGGATTTTTAGAAATTTATTTAGAAATGCTTTTGAATAGGTACTTGTATTGTTTCCTTTCTCTGAATAGAAAATTTAATAATCTGAATGGATTGGTTTTAGAATCACCCACAAAATTTAGGCACTATGACCTTTTTTGCTAAATATTCCAAATTTATTATTAATTTTTCAGGTTTTTTATAATATCTACAATCCTTACACATGGCATATGTTATAGGTTTTTTAAAAAATGTCTTCCTGGTACTTATTCATAAAATAAGGTTACTAACAGGATGTACATATTTTTATTTAAAGAACTTAAAATATCCCAGATACTTATCATAAATTAAGTTCTGGCATTATTCTTTTTTTTTAATTTTCACATGTTTTCAGGTTTTTATAGTTAAGAAAATTTTTTACATGTTTTCATTTTTGATGACATTTTTATATCTACAAATTTTATCTTTAAAAATTTGTTATAACTACACATGTTGTAAGCTGTAATAATAATCGTTTTTTTTAAATGTCATCCTGGTACTTAACAAAAAATAAGGTTGCCCATAGGATGGACATAATTTTCCAATGTATAAATTACCCAGATACTTATTGAATATAAGTTTTATACCCTCGTTACCTATAACCAAAGGTTATCTGAGGTAGATGTCATATATATAAATATGTGCATATTCTTATTATGTGCCATTGAGTACTTTTATTTATAACTAAAACATTATTTGATTACAAAAATCCTTTGTGTATCATATCTTGTTATTTTTCTATGTTTTAAATTAATTTAATTTTTACTTTCAGAAAAAATATATTTTTTACAAACAATTTTTCATAAAAAATATTTTTGATAATTTAATTTTATCAACAAAATTTTCAAAACAAAAATTTTCTGTTGCTTTTCTTGGATGGTGTTATTACTTTCTTTTGGTTGATTTCCCTGAATTGTATGAATTCACTGGAATCTGGGTAAAATTATAACTATGTGATTGTGGGATATTTTGATAATCTCTACACTCTCTTTTAATTAAAAATTTGTTATAATTTGTTTTTATCTAGATATTTAATTGCAATTTCTGAGAACCTCCCTTTTTTGTAATATGATTGTTCATTTTGAGAATTATCTTGTTTTTTAATCTCTAAAAACCCCTTGTTTAAATTAAAAAATTTTTTTCAATTTTTCATATACTCTATATTAAAAATACTTCACGTAATATTTTTATTACTTTACTTTTTCTTACCTATCTGAATATTATGTTAATTCAATAAACCTACTTTTTATATTTTTGAAATGTTCAAAACTTTCCTTTTTCAATGTTAAACTTGACTCACTTAGGGATAAAATAAAGTATTATTTTGATTTTAATGAGATAATGGGAGGGGGGATGTAATTATATAATATTTTTTAAACAAATTTTTAATAATTTTCTCTCACTAAATACTTCTTTGAATAATTACATTGTTAGGATGATATTATAATTATTTTTTAGATTTTTTAATAGTTGTTATTTTTAGCAATTTTTACTATTATTAATTATTATTATTATGTGATTGTGATATCTGTTTTTAATGTAAATTATTTTTTAAACATTTTAAAGTATACAAAATAGAATATTTTGGTGAAATTCTTTTGAAATGCTCTTTTCTCGAAGGTCTTTGAAATTTTCGTTGACATGTGTTCTTTTACAAGTGGTTCGGTTATGGCACGTATTGAGTCGCTCGTAAAATTTGAGTCCCTGGTCCATAATAGGGGTAAAACTATGTCAAAAAAAGTATCCTCGTTTTAATTCTTTTTCTTTGTATCTCCCTCTTTCTTTTTCTCCCCATCTCTCACTCTCTCTCTCTCTTACTAAATGTCCTTTTCTGAAAATCTGGCAATTGCTGAGAGTTTTCCTGTCTAAACTCAACTTTAGTATATGACGTGACTTTGTAAACGACGCATCATGAATATTCAGTTTCTTTTGATTTTTCTAAGTTTTACTAAATCAAAGTGAAATTTTAAGTTTCCAAAGTGTTGTTTTTAATAATAAATATAATTTAGTTAGTTAACCATGTTGTGCAATTATTAAATTATGATTTAAACAATCGTTAGATTTTTAAATAGTGGTTTCCTAAATGTGCAAAGGAGACAAACGTAAAGCGTAGATTGTGGATTTTTCAAAAGAAGACAAATACAGGGAGTTATCCTTTTTTTAATAAATAGAAAAGGATTATATATATTTTATTTTTAAAATCTGTCAAATTGATTGTTTTTGTGAGGAAAATGGATTTTAATGAAATAGACAGAAATTTGGGTAATGGGATTGATGTGATGGGAGGACCTGTGTAAACATCAAAGAATTTTACTCAATTAGTAAAAAATTGAGATCAACAATTTTACAACAAGACTTTTTGATTAAATGCAAAATTGGTGGAGTTTTTCCTAAGAAAATTGTTGACATCAATAACAAGGTTATTTTGGATTTCAAAAACAAAAGAAATAAAGAAAAATTGGATGAAAATACTGAAAATTTTTTTTTTAAATCTCTATTGAATTTGACTATTAAAGATGGCCATTCACAGATAAATTCTTTGAATGTTAAGATAAAGCATATTATAGAAAAATTAGATCAACAAGTTCCCTCATTTATTATCAAGGAATGCTTTGAAAGGGAAACTAGACTTAATAAAAATGCCCTTAAAGATAATAGAAAACATGATCGAAAATTTTTTAACATTCTTAAAGAGGAAGAAGATGTACAAAAATTGCATTTAAACATTCACTCTGTTCTTTTTCAAGATCAACCAGTCCCTTGGTTTTTAAACATTTCTGATGTGATTATTCCACACAGAGTTATTAACATTTTGAGATTAGGTGATGGTTTTAGCAAAAAATTTGGGGAAAAAATCTATATTCAATTACTGGAAATCATTAAAGACATTGAATCCAATATTATAAAAAATACCTGAGAATAAAATTGATGAATTTAGATCTCATTTTATGGGTTTGTCTAATGATTTTTTAAATAATGATATTCCTAAAACTTTGTTAGAAAAGGAATTGAATGAGGGTTTAATTGAGACAAAAATTTTCTTAAAAAATCATCCAGAACTAATGATCACAAAATCAGATAAAGGAAGTATTACAGTAGCGATTCATAAAAATGATTATATTCAAAAAATGTTATATATCTTTAATGAAGAAGGTAGTTTTCAATTGATTCCTAATGATCCCACGAAAATGCTTCAAAAAAGGACTTTTAAAATTCTAGACAGAATGAGAACTAATAAACACTTAGGCAATAACATTGAAAGATGTGATATTGATACAACGAGTACTAATCTCCCCTTAGCCTATGGCCTTGTTAAAGCTCATAAAACTGACTACCCTCTTTGACCAGTTATTTCCTAGATTGGAAGAATTATTGTGTAAAATTATTAAAAAATCAGTAGAATCTCAAAAACATCAATCAAAAATAGTCATGCTTTTTTTTAAACTCACTGACAATGTAATAATACCTTTTGATCACATTTTTGTCTTTTTTGATGTAATAGCTATGTTCCCAAATATCCCTTATGAAAGAGTTGAAAATGCTATACAAAAACGTTGGGATTTGATTGAAAGTAATACTAAAATTCCGAAAAAACAATTTCTTCATGCAATAAGATATGTATTTCATTCTGTTTACTTCAAATTTAATAATAATTTTTATAAACAAAAGTTTGGAACTCCTATAGGATCAGTATTGTCTCCTATTTTAGCTGAAATTGTAATGGAAGATTTAGAAAATGAAGCATTCCAAAAAATTGATTTTAATATTGATTTTTATGCAAGATATGTAGATGACTCGGTACTTAGTTTACATAAAAATAATGTAAACTCCCTTCTTAATGTTTTAAATAGTATACATCCAAGATTAGAATTTACTGTTGAAATAGAAACTGAAGGTAAATTAAATTTTCTCGGCATGACTTTGATTAAAACTGATGATAGGCAATGTTGGGAAAATTGGGTTTACATACTATTTATAGAGTTCCTTTTCAGAACAATATGATTGTAAAATTGGGAAAAGATAAATATGAAACACTAGACAAAAAAGGTGTAATTTATAAAATTAATTGTAAAGATTGTAATGCAGTTTATGTAGGGCAGACAAAAAAGGCACTTAGACTCAGAAAAAATGAACATGAAAGTAATTTTCACAGAAGTCCCAGATATCATTCAGTCCTTTCTAAGCATAAAATTACACATGATCATGATTTTAATTGGAATGATATTAAAACTCTTTATCATGAGAAAAATCAGAAAAAGAGAGAATTCATGGAGATGTTATTTATAAAGAGAGAGGGAAACAAAACTATGAATATAAAAAGGGACCTCTCAAGATATAACAAAGTGTGGGATAGATTAATTAATTGGTTATAGTAATTTTCTTTGACTAGATAACAGAAAGATTTCTTCTTCATAAAACAATCAATTTCTCAATAAATATATTCGATTACATTGAACTTAATCAAATAGTGTATCAATACTGTTTTATATATTTTCTTTACAGGTTTACTCAATTTTTCATACCTTTAGTTATTCCTTATAAATAATCCCTGATGAGGTCTAAATTTACTTCGAAACATGTTGGTCCCCTCGTAGTATAAAAAGGACGGAAAAGGGAAAAAGTGCGAGGTTGGTCTTTGGTTGACTTTTTCCCTTTTTCCCCTCTTTTTTCATTGTGTCAATCTTGTCTCTAATAAGCCGAAAAGTGAGGTTTTTGGAAATTTATTTTTTGATTGTGAATCAATTTTTGCTTATTTTGCAAATTTTTTTTCAATTTTTGCTTAGTTTGCGGGAGTTATTCATGATAGAATAGATTTCGTTTCAATCTTAATTTAAATAATTAAAATAATTTTTTTCTCCTGAAAAACAAAAAAAAATACCAAACGGAAAATTGATGGTAAGTAGACTTTATTAGTGTCGCCATGTTAATTAAAAAAAACTACGTGTCTTCTATTTTCAACGAAAAAAACATATTTCATGGCAAAGTTAATCCTACACATGTCACCCGCCGGCCTGCACGATTTGAAATGGATTCGGTCATTATGTATTATTACAGGCTGTTCTGCTATTTATATGCCTAAGTGTTATGAATCATAATTATAAAAATAAATTGTTTTTATGTGAAAATGTTCCTCTTCTCATTTAAGAACAATATTTAAAACAATATATTTTCAAATCCTGCATGACTCTGGAAGCTCGCATATCACCGTCATGCGTGCGATCTTCACGCGAGCGAGCGATATGCGTCGCAATTGAGAACGCATATGTCTGCTCGGGTGATGGCGCTGCGTGCGAGATAATCCGCACGCGTGCGAGTCAATACGCCATCACTGTGCGCGCACATTGTTATCTGGGGATTTGAGCCTAGTTAATAGTAGATTATGGCTAACTGTGTCAAACGCCTTAGAAAAGTCAAAAAGGACAACAACGGTTATTTCCCTATGCCTGGCACGGAACCCAGATTGCATGGGGTCCATTAAATTGTTTGTTTCAATGTGTGCAGTAAGTTGATGATGGACAATGCGCTCGAAAGGTTTAGACAAAGCACATAGTATGGATATAGGACGGAAGTCTTTGGGAGACGTAGGGTTAGATATTTTAGGGACAGGGCGAATAATCGCCTCTTTCCAGGCATCAGGAAATATTCCCACCTGCAGAGATGCATTGTAGATGTGCAAGAGAATAGGGCCAATGACTGGTAAAGCCAGGCGAATCACTTTAATTGAAATACCCTTAGATTCTTGAGCATTTGATTTTACCTCGAAGAGATTTTTAACGCTCAAACGGTACACTCCTTTCTGGCCCCTACTAAAGGTACACAGGTGCGAATCTGGCTTTTGCATTTTCAACTTCGAATATAACAAAGAAGATTGAGACTAGGAAAATGTTAAACACATGTTTCTTGTGTGAAATTTCCTGCTGAATCTGATGGTTCTATAGAGATTTAGATAATCATAAAATTTCCCTATGATAATTTGTTATGAATAAATGGGCGTTTTTGAAAAATCCCTTTTCGGAAAAGAATTCGCTATTTTTTTGCATTTTGTTCAAATTAATTAAACTTTGCAGGATTTTGCAGCTAAAGGAACACACAATTATGTAAAAATATTGTTTATGCCGATAACGTGAAGCTAGTATTTTTCCCGGTAGGTCAAAATTGGGGTATTTTCAAATGCATGATTTACTCTTCAACGTTCTTGTTTGCCGCAAATACAGGAATAATATCCTTGTAATTCTGCACTTAATATGAAATTTGTTCAGGAAGTCAAAAAAGATATCAGAATTGCTTGAAAAATCCATTTTGCAATACAAAATTTGTGTTTTTCATGCTGAAATTGAAGTTTACGTATGTGGGAGTTATGAAGGAAGGGACATGAAAGGAATGAAACAATCACATAAAGATCTTTCTTTTATTTAAAATTTCTCTCAGAATTAAAAGACATGCACGCTAGTCGTGAAATATTTGGCATTCGACGCACACTGGTGAACGATGTTCATCACACATCCTTCGCATACATATCGGACATTTCATTCGCGTGCGCCCGCGCATGTCCGAGGTGCAAAAACGGCAACGGCCTCTCGTGTCCTTCCTAATGACATTCGCAATTGGAAAGACAGGCATGCCGATTTGTAACAGAGTGCCGAACATTTTTTGAATCGACTTACGCAATCGAATATCTTCCGTACGACGACGCAAATGCGGTTCAACTAAACTAAAAGCTAAGTTATCCAAAAACTTGGAACGAGTAAGTTTTGGGTTCTCGGCGATTAAATTGTACAAAATACAAGAATTTATTCCTGCCTGGTCGAGCATATTGTAGAAAAATCGAAGTGGCTATCGTCGTGTGCGCTAAGAGAACAATCTTGTTTCGTTTAGGCGTATATGAGACAAGGGTCAAGTCGTTCGAGAAAACAAATTGCGATGAACCTACTGGGGCTTTTGTTTTGAATCTTGAAGGGATTTCTCGCTTGTTTTTCCTTATGGTCCCAACTGCTCGAAGTTGGTGTTCGTCCTTCAATTTTCGAAAAAGGGGAACCGAAGTGAACCAGTTGTCCATTGTTATCGTTCTCCAGGAGCCCGAGATCGATGACATTTCTATTAATTGCTTAACAAAATATGTCGGAACAGAATCATTCGCAGCTGGTGTAACTTTACCTACATATGGGATTACAGCGAGCATGTACGAAGTTTCCACGTCATTGATCATGAAAATTTTCATGCCATATTTGTCTGCCTTGTTCTTCATATAAATTCGGAAAATGCATTTTTCACGGAAAGATACAAGCTGCTCATCTATGCAACATTTAGTGGATGACTCATAATTCTGTATGCAATTACTCGAAAAAATATCCCAGATCTCTCTAATTGGAGCAAGCTTGTCCGAGATTCTACGCTGCTCTCTAGTATTTCTATCATCAAACCTGATCATGGGAGTCAAAAATTGAAATCTTTTTTCTTACATAGTTGCTCGATAAATTCCACGACCAAATGCTCCGGACCACATGTCAGGTATATTTAACTTATTTTCTCTGTAAATCGCGGTATAAAACGACAGTGCGATGAATGCATTCAACTCAATTTTATCGATAGGTTTATGGAACGTTTGAAGCACGCCAGCCCCAGATTCAACGCGAGAAATTTCATTGGCTATCGTCTCGTTTGTGTAAGTTACTATTCTATCCAATATGGTATTATCGAAAAATACTCGGAAAGCTTCTAAGGGACTTGTAATGTTACATGCTTCATTTTGGGGGGAAGCTCTTATTGTCGGATGCCCACTAGAACGCCGACCACGCCTATCAGATGCGATTTCCGATCACTTAAATATACCCTTACTTGCTGGCACCGTTTTCCTAGGACGACCACGCCTGCCTCTTGCTCGTTGTCTTGCCGCACTTTCATTCGTCTGTCTTCTCTCTGACGCGTTTTCACATTCCATATCGAAATCATCGTCTTCGATTACATCATGTTCGGAATCATCACCGACCGACTCTTCTTCCCAGCTGTCCTCGTCAGAAGCAGCGAATTCCTCGCCTTCTTCAGCCATCTGTAAACGAATATTATACGTTTCATTCCATTTTCTATTAAAGTGAAATAAAAAGTGAAATAAAAATGTATTCAAATTTGTCAGATTTTCATAAAATATTCTTGCTATTTCACACTCTATTCAACTTTATACCCATGTATCTGGTGGAAAAAATCACATTTTTTCAAAATTTATTGGATGTTATTATGAAAAATCGATAAATAACAAACAAATGTACATAAACATACTTACGTTCAACAAACGAACGAAACTCCTTCACTTGAGAACAATTTTGAGAAATTCCAGCTGGCAACCCTGTTCCAAACGTAAAAGGTACACAGGTGCTGATTCGCACCACTTCTACTTTCTCGTCCTTCTAGCTCGGACAGATCAACCGAACTTACACTAAACGCGTTAGGACCTGAAGCCTTGGGGCTCGGCCATATTTATCGTGGTGGGGATAATCCCGTACAGCTGTCCATGATCGAATGCTAGCAACGTTTCAAAAACGATGGTGCAAATTCGCACCAGTGTACCGTTTGAGGGTTAATTAGGGTTTCTTGCGATATATCAGAAAAGAATAATTTAGTATCATCAAAAGTAGAGGAAACTGAGGACGGGGAAGGAATGCTGTTTGCAAGGAGTGTGAATTTTGTAGTAAAAGCTGTTAACAGGTCTGCAGGGGAAAAATTCTTATCAGGAGCAAAGTGTTTAGAATGAATAAGTCCAAGCCGTCTTAAGAGAAGCCAGATATTTTTATTTTTATTCCTGTTTTTGATAGAATTGTAATTATATTGATTGTATGAATCCCGGATTTTGGGTTTTATTAAGTTTCTCAATTTACGACATTCGGCTTAAATGATACTATTTCTTGTTCTTTTCTTTCTTTTATTAAATCTTTTATATAAGAAGTGATCCAAAGAGAGGACTACTTATTTGCTTTCAGGGTATGGAGAGGCGCAAAGTCAAAGGCCGAAGATAAAAATGTAGTAAGACAAATCACCTTTATATTTATATATTTATATTGAGTGTTGAGTAGAAGAAATCACCTTGTCTAAATCGTCAACAATCATCAGGTCAATCCATGTACGAGAATCATCAGTGTGGTGGGTGGTATCATGGGGAACTATAGATAATCCGGCAGAGAACACTACTGATTTTAAATAAAGAGTTAAATTGTTAGGACCATTAATATTTGTGTTTAGGTCACCGGTGATTACAATGTTATTACAATTGGGTATAAGGTCGAAAATGTCAGTCTCAAGTTCCCTGTCATAGGAGGCGTTAGGAGGTTTGTAAATAACACCCACCAACGCACTGTCGTGAGGCGATGATACCTTGATAAAAAGGTGCTCAGCAGTAGGGTAATTGGCAAAAGGACCCACTCCCACCTGTACACCCCTCAAGCTGTCATGAATAGAGACACAGACCCCACCCCCTCTTCTCTCATCTCTATTTCTGCGGAAAAGTGTGTAATGATCAAGTGCTACGAGGCTCGAAGAAATGTTTGGCGTAAGCCAGGTCTCAGACATGGCTTACGATATGATAGGAACAGGACATAAAGTGATGTTTAAATTCAAGGTAATGGGCAGGCAAAGACTGCGCGTTAACGTGGCAAATATTTAAGGTCTCCATTATGAGAGTGATAAGTAAAGTTCAAGTATACTTAAATATAGAAATGTCTGAAAATCGTAAAACACTTGAAAGTACCTTTTCGTGAAGCTAAAGTAACAGTGAGTATGCAGCAATATATAAAATATGAAACATATTACCTATGTAGAAGTAATATAAACGATAGACTAGCGCTAATGATCGACTAGAAAAAATTATCAAACACATAATGGACTTGGAGAGTAGTTGCTATTGTAGTCCTTCAACAGATTGGATGTTCGACAGGTGTATTCTAGGCGAACTATCCTCCTTACGGCAGATAATTTTTCCGCCAGTAATCCACAAGTATTTGATTATTTTCTCTCTGCGGAGACGGAGAGCAATAGCATAAATCTTTCTATTCAGTGGTGTTAATGCCTCACGAAGGTAAATAATAGTATATTGTGTATCGCTCGGGCAGCGAATTCAAACTCGTCAAAATAGCTTTACGCCCTTCATACACACCATACTTTTTGTCCCCCTCCTTGAAAACAAGCATTAACAGCAGATAGAGGATATTTGGTGTACTTGACAATTTTAGATTATAGGTGAAAGGAAGAAATAGCGTACTTTGCAGAAGGGAGACTGTCGGGTCTAGCAATACAATCTATTTTAACTGATAAAGATCAATTCCTCTATATTCTCACTTGCGGGGTGCAGTGTATGTGTATCGGGCGTAAAGTTTCATGTAGCGAGCGCAAAGTTTCATATTGGCCCGGCTGCGGAGTGCGCATGTGCGAACGTTACACTTGGCTGGAAGCGGCCACATTTCGCCTGCTTCATGTGCATGCAATGGCGCGTTTTCAAGGGGGGTCGGACAAAAAATGCTTTTCGTTGCCAGTCCATCCCAAATTCAAAGTAGAGAAGTCTCTGTTAACCTTACGTCTTGCAATAAATACATCCCGTAGAACTTGTCTGCCCAATCTTGGCTACAATGATCGGGGGGGGGGGGGGGTACCTAATGAAGGTGCTTTTATAATACAATACAGCTTGACAACGTCGTTAGGGTTCATGGGGAGGCCATGAATTTCCAGCGTCGTATGCAGAGCAACTTGCTCGTTGACATTGAGCGCGTGCTCAAGAGTCACCACTTTGGCTTTCAAATCTTTAGCTTCCTTCTTTATAAGTTCAATTTCATCATTTTGCACTTTGAAGCCGGATTCCAACGAGTCGATAAGCCTAGAGTTATCTAAAAGTTCATTCTTAATTTCCGAAAGGGTGGAATTAAGTTGGTCATTAAATTTTAGTTTCAAATTCGCTAAATCTTGCCAAAATCTCCCGTGACTGCGCAAGCGCTTCGCTTTGGCCGTCAGAGACCACTTTGCGAAAGAGTTCGGCGAGGCCAGAGGGTAGAGTACCAGCATTTTCCGTGGCAGCGACAGAGGAGGGAGTGAGGGGTACAATACCTGTATCATCAACATCGTGAAGAGTACTGGTCCCAGCCCAGATATCAATGTGCGCGCACACTGATGGCGTATTGACTCGCATGCGTGCGGATTATCCCGCACGCAGCGCCATCACCCGAGCAGACATATGCGTCCTCAATTGCGATGCATATCGCTCGCACGCGTGGAGGTCGCACGCATGAGAAGAGGAACATTTTCACATAAAAACATTTCATTTTTATAATTATTGAGTCATAACACTTAGACGTATAAATAGCGGAACAGCCTGTAATAATACATAATGACCGAATGCATTTCAAATCGTGCAGGCCGGCGGTTGACATGTTTAGGATTAACTTTTCCATGAAATGTTTTTTTTCGTTCAAAATAGTAGATACGTAGTTTTTTTTAATTAACATGGCGACATTTTTTACGAATATAATAATGCTTTGCTTTAAAAACCGTGCCAGTTTTGCAATTTATAAGATATAAAGGTTTTTCGTGTTTCAGTTTATATCCAGTTTTTGCACTTTTTAGAAATCCACAACAAATTAAAAAAATAATAAAAAACAGTGAATTTCTTTTGAATTTTTGAAAAAAAAAGAAAAAAAACGTTTTTTTCAAAAACTCGATTTTTTTGCCTGAAATTTTTAGAAATAATAGCTACTAATAAAGTCTACTTACCATCAATTTTCCGTTTGGTATTTTTTTGTTTTTCAGGGGAAAAAAATTATTTAAATTTTTTTTTGCATAATAACTTTCTTCTACCAAAAAACAAAAAAATATCAGATGGAAAATGTATGGCAGGCGGGGTATATTAGCATATATTATTCCTAAAAATTGCAGGCAAAAAAAGTTAGGGTTTTTGAGAGAAAGGTTTTTTCTTCTTTTTTTTTAATCCAAGATAACTTTATCATTTTTTACTCTTTTTTTGTTGCTTTTGAAAGAGTGCAATAAACTGGATAAACTTAAATAAATGAAACATTTATACCTGATTTCTCGCATGATCCGCCTCTTGTCCTATAGTTTCTTCATAAACATTGTTCGCGAAAAATAGTTGATCATCCATCTTAGAAAATTCTGTTCTCAGCACTTCAGAAACACGCACCATGTATTGAAATGCATTTGACCCGAGTTTACCTGCATAGCTTCGACTTCGGGCCATTTTGTCGCCTTTTGGTTGAAAGATCGCTTTTTCTTTCACTCAATCGATTTTGGCATATATTCTCCGTGATCTTCTGACATTTTGGATTCGATGTACTTAATATTTTCACCCTGGTTTAATAATCAAGTTTGTGTTTTCGGAGGGATGTTGTTACGATGACAGGGGTAAACATAACCTTTAAAAAAACGTGGTGCAGACGGCAAACAGCTGACTACGTAAGCGCGCGAACGCCATCATCATTTCAAACTGAACGCGCTTTTTAAACTTCTTATCTTAACTTGTAAGTATTAACATCATTATAAAATTGATTAAAATCGATTAGAAAATTAAAGATGTATTAAAGTATCCAAAAATGAAGTACTCAAAATTAGGAAAATTCGATTAAACATTAAAGATGGATTTCTGCAAATACTTCAACAAATTTCTCAACAGTAATTTTAAATGTTATGCAATTAAAATTACAAATTGCAGTTATAAAAAATAAAAAGTATTTCATGCTCTATTTGAAATTATAATTTTACCAACAATGTCATTAAAAAAAAGCTCATTTAAAATTCAAATTGAAAATTTTCAAAATATTATTCAAATAAAAAATAAATATTTTTGATTAATTGGAACTGTTCAGGGTTCAAAATATTTTTTCTAACCAATTAAATCAGATTGACTTCGTCGTTTTCCTGCCTCGAAATTTCTTTTTTGTCGAAGTTAATTTTCCAGGTTAACAAAAGTAAGATAGAAAGTTTCTTTTCAATTTGGAAAAAATATTATAAATAAATAATACAT
The DNA here is from genome assembly GCA_932066315.1 of Andricus coriarius. NCBI lineage: Eukaryota > Metazoa > Arthropoda > Insecta > Hymenoptera > Cynipidae > Andricus > Andricus coriarius. The sequence goes on along the minus strand of CAKNWT010204753.1, from coordinate 4,333 downwards.
ATATATTAGAAAAAGTTAGAAAAAGTGTTTGGAAATGTTTCAGATTTTGTTCCATGAAAAGGCGGACCAACAATTTTTATTAATTTCTACAAATGATACAATTTTGAATAATCCAATTTTGATGAATAAACAATATCTAGGATCTAATCCGATCATTATTATGGAATTATTTCTTGTCTATAGGATAGACGCATGCATGCGTCGCAGACAGGCTGGCATACGCATTGCGACAGGTGATGACGGCATGCATGCGTTATGTCTTGCACAGCGTGCGCCACACGCATGCGAGTACTCTGCGTCGCACGATTGTTATCTGGGTCGCTTCACCTCTCGAATATGGCTATTAAATGGTTTGAATCTTATGTTAGTAATCATTCTGAAAGAGTAAAAATTAGGAATGGCGAGAGGTCTCATTGTGGGGAGTTCAAGAGTGGTGTCCCTCAGGGATCCACGCTTGCGCCCACTTTATTTAATATTTATACCTCTGAACTTGGTAGTGAACTTCGTCATTGTAACTGTCACAAATATGCTGACGATTTTAAGCTTTGCCTTTCCGGGCCTATTGCCAATCTTAAGATCCCTAGCGGACCGAATGAACGGAACGGATACGCTACAGCGTATCCCTAAAGTATCCACATCGTATCCTCTCCGTATCATGGAAAAAAAACTCATTAAAAAACGAAGATGAACATGTAACTTCTTGAAATTCGGATTCTACGTGAAATTTTGCGTTAGAGGGTCACGGAGTAATTGCAATAGTTCTTCTTGCAACGATAAAAACTTTAAAAAAATATAATACCTATTGACAACGTGGGTTGAAGGCGACTTCAAGCGCATCCATAGCAGTACTTTCTTTAATGCTGACTCCACAATGTATCTTAAGATTTGCACTATCGTCGATACGCGTACGTTTCTATGGCACCAACACGTTGTTACCAACTGTCGCATCAGTTGATGGATTTGTTCTCGGAAACAGGAAAGATTCTTCTATTAGTTACATGCTGCTTAAAAGTAATGGAAAAGGGAATTATACTAAAAAAAGCCACGAAAAGATATTAGTTTGAGGTTACCTAGAACTTCAAAAAGTAACGAAAATGTGACATTTTTGAAATAAGGGAATGTAGTGCTGGTTTACAATAAAAAAATAATATAAAATTTTTAAGTAAATGCTGTTGAACCTTATAGTGTAATTTGAAGCTATGATATGTGGAAAAAGATAAATTTTCAACACTGTGACAATACTACTATTAGAAAAGCAGAAATTTCGTTATTAAATCTGCAAATTAAACGAGATTTTAGTTTTACAGTTGGTAACAACGCGTTGGTGCCATATAAACGTACGCGTATCGACGATACCAAAGATATTATACACCTAGATGCGGCAAGTGGCAGCGGAGTGGGGATAGAATTGTTAGTAGCGGAGGATAAATGTAGACGGCGCTGTCGGCGAAAATCTAGAGCTACCCCGCTGTGCCTCTCTACCCGCTGAAGTATCAATCCCCTCTTAACAGTCGTTGTGAGTAAAATGGGAGAAAATGGCGCTGTCGCCGACATTATTTTAAGTAGATAACATAGTTTTCTGAAAATATTCATGATCACTAGAGCAATTAGAACTCTGTCTTACCCGGCGATCGAGGTCAATAACAATCAATAATTGAATTTCGCTATTTTGAATAACGTAACGTAAACCACAACCGAGTGAATATATTGTTACATTTATAACAGAATACAAAACAAGAAAAAATAACGAACATTTTTTTATTCACTTCGACCTAATTCAAAATTGTTCAACTTCAAACCATTTACATATCTGAAATTATACATTCATTGACAATGAAATTGTCCTTCAATTTTCAGCACTTGAAGTTGATATGATTTGGCTGCAAAAGTTGACATTTTAAAAAATGTCAACTATTAAGCCTTTATATTTAAAATGAAACAATTGCAGAATTGCGGAATTGTTCCATTTTAGATACTTACATTTTTAATTTCAAGCCCTTCAAATTGAGAAGCTGCACATTTTTTTATTTCATTTTAACGCATACTATGTCTCATTTTTAAGGCTCTACAATTATACTATTTCAAACCCAAGAATGCTTTCACTTTGAAACTGACATTTTTTTAACATTATGTACATTTGAAGGGTTGCAGTACAGAACCAGAAAACCAACATTTTTCCAAAAATGGGCTTTTTGCATTAAAAATTCTTTACAAATCTAATACATATTTTGTTACAAGGATTTGTTCGAAATCTCATTTTTAATATAGTAAAATAATGATATTGGTGATTCTACCCCAGATAGCTTCTGTTTTAGCTCTTAAATAAAACTATTTGCCACTTTTTTCAGCACCAAAGTATCAATCGAATTCCAACCTAAAATCTTAAATCTCCAGTTTCTACAAAAAGCCACTTTCGTAAGTTTCTTTTTATTTAAATTTTTGCCGTGCAATCAGAAACGATATTTTTTTTCAATATTATTATTTATTCATAAATAAACATATACCTTTCTTCTCTTTATATACATCTTTCAGCAAAAACTCGTATGTTACAGTGCGATACCGTGACACGAAATATTGATTTTATTCAGCTTCCCCATATCTCGTCAGCAAGTTATTTAAAAAAAATTTAAGTTATTATTTTAAATTCAAAAATAGATTTTTAGTCGCTATCCAAAAACTATTTTCGAAATCCATGAATTTTGAACCTCCAAATTCTAAAATGATTTACACGGATTTGGTTACCTTTTTCTAGTCAAACTCATCTACTCTCAATTTAGCAACTCAACACTTTTAATCGTTATTCGCAACCGAGCCTGTTCCAGTTTTAGGTTCCTCTCACTTTGAGATTGTAAAGTTCCGCATTCTGTTTCTCGAAACTGGATATTTTTTTGAATCATACATCTTTTGTATTAATTAGAAACATTTCAGCTCAGTAGTAAAGTTTTGTTTTACCTTTAAATGGTGATTTCGATTTTACAGAATGTTATTTCGTTTTCCTGAAAAATACCGATTTTGTTGGTTATTTAGTTCTGTACTGCAACCCTTCATTTATGAAAGACATTGCAAATGAAAATATTACAATACAAATACAAAACAAGTAAGCATGGTTAAAATTATTTTTAAATTTGAGGAAAATACTTTTATTATTAGGCGAACTTTAGAAAAAAATATTTCAGGTTATTTTATTTCACTTCATTTTATTCTTTGAAGGATTGTCTAAATATGTTTCTTACATAAATTTTTTAAAATAAAAATAGAATAATCCGTACAACATTAGGATTAAATAAGAATTGCGCAACGTTTACCTGAACAGAATGCAGAAACATGTAAATCTCTAGATATCTAAATAATTTTAAACTGAAATATTTTCTTGAAAGTTCGCCTTCAGCAATCTTCCAAAGTACGTTACAATTAACAATGGAAATATTTTCCTCCATTTTAAAAATCATTTTTCAAAATGCTCATTTGTGAACTTGAGATAACTAGTGGACATCCTGAAATAGTAAAATAGTTCGACTTTGAACAATATCACCATGTATCAGTAAATGTTCAGTTCTTAATATTTTATTTATTTATATATTTTTTATCTAAAAGACCACACTGCTCACTTTCGGTGATGTTAATTACAACTTTTAATGTTTTGGAATACGTAATTAGACATTTGTCACTTCAAACGATTTCAATTTTTAAAATGTACAATTTTTAATGAGTACAGAAATTTCGGTACAAATAGCGGGATTTTTTCAGTACGAATTTCAGGCCGAAGAGGCTCTTTGCACCGAAATTTTGCTACGAATTGCAGGATATTTTCGTTACATGTTGTAGATTATAGACACTTCGAATTTTTAAAGCTACATTTTCAATCTGTCATATTTTAGTTGCCCCAAATTCAAACTTTTTGAAATAAAAAAAAGTTGAACCTCGTTTTGAAAGCCTTACACCAACATTTTTTGTATTCTCTCTGGCAATACGAAATTCATTAATATGTTTAGTTTTGCAATGCTTATTATTCTTTTAATTTTTTTATGTATCGTTCAGAGGGTATACAATTTAAAACCTTTACGTCTCTCTTACTATTATTTATTAAATATATTTGACTAATTAATAGCTAACTCTATATTTAATAATAGCGATCAGAAACCAATTTTTGTAACAGTTTCACTTCAAGTTAAATTAACACTTTTAAACTCACATAACAGAGAATTTCATTCTCAATTCATATTGACTCTTTAAACCTTATTCTACCTTATTATACAAGATAAAAATTTCCCTTTGAACATATAAAAATTAAAAGAATTATAGGTAGATATGACGGTTAAAAAAAAAAAAAAAA
>CAKNWT010204744.1:0-19232 GCA_932066315.1 Andricus coriarius | reverse complement strand
CTGCTTCCTTTACACGACTTTTGAGCACCGATGGTGTTAGTGATGCTAGGCCATGTGTAGTGTCGCTGGAATCAAATGGGAGGCCAAGTTCCTCTGCGGCCCTATTTGCGGCACGGTATAGAAACGCCGCAACATTGTTGGCTTCATGTTGATGTACGAGTCGCATAAGAGAATGTCCGGGGCCATTGCCTGGTGGTCGCCTCGGTTCGGTCCTATTGCCACTCCCAACTTATTATTATTATTATTATTATTATTATTATTATATATTAGCATCACATTAGCATCACATCATTATTATATATTAGCATTATATATATATATATATTATTATTATTATTATTATATTATTATTATTATTATATTGTGGGTGTGGTGAGCCCACACTTGTAGTTATTTACTACAAGAAACTATCCACCTAATAAACACTACCCGACTTGGGTAGTGTCACGCTTACCCCTAGAGGCTCGCCGAAAGGGAAATAGTTTAATGATATACATTATATTTTTTAATGTAAAAAACAATAAATCATTTTTATAAGCGAAATTGATTCCTAATGTATGCTGTACTTATTGAAATATATATATACATTTTTAAATAATTTGAATAAAAATCTTATTTCTAAGATACCTTGAAAAAAGTATCAGATTAGATTTTGGAAGGGTGATTTTCTAGCATTTGCGGTAATTACGAAGAGATCCCCGCAGTTTTTGTTTATCTACATATCAGGCAAACTTTTTTTCCGTATATAAACACCGTGTGGAAGACATGACTCATTATTGGCCGGGTGTGTGTGGGGGTAAACGAACAGAAGCAATTCAGACGCTGCGCGGTTCCAACTACAGAAGGCAAGAGCTAGCAATAACCCTGAAATGGAGCTGACTAACATCACAGCGTTAGATGTTTCAGCGGTTTTGAAAAGAGAAAGTAACTGGAAAGCTCCAGGTCCGGACGTGGTGCGCAACTTCTGGTACAAGTACCTGACTAGTGTGCATCCTGCGTTGGCAAGGTGTTTTCAGAAGATCATCGAACACCCAGATCTGATGCCAGGCCTATTGCTACATGGTACTACGTATATGTTGCCTAAAAACCCAGACGCTCAAAATCCATCTGAATTTCGACCGATAGCCTGTCTTCCAACAATATATAAATATCTTACAGCTATCATAGCAGATAAGGTGTATTTTCACTGCGACGCGAATGACATTCTTACAGAAGAACAAAAAGGATGTTGTAAAAAATCGCGAGGCAGTAAATATCTAGTGACCATAGACGCTGTTGCCGTGACGCAAGCTTGTAAACATAAAAGAATCTTGCACATGGCATACGTTGACTACAAACAAGCGTTTCCTTCCGTACCACAGGACTATTTGCTTGAAGTCTTAAACATATACAACATTTCCCCACGAATCATTGACTTCATAAGTCGTGCGATGATGCTTTGGGGTACACGAATCAAGTATTTTGATCATGGACAACCAAGGATAACTAGATCAATACGCATTACGGCGGGTATATTTCAAGGAGACTCATTCAGTGCAGTATGGTTCTGTTTAGCGTTGAGCCCACTGAGAAGAACACTAAATAGCATGTCTCATGGGTTCCGAATACGTGATAACGAGGATGGTTATCAAGTGACCCATCTTCTTTACATGGATGACCTGAAGCTATGCGCTAGTTCGGATCAGAAACTGCAGTTTTCCAATGATATTCACATGGCATTCGGACTAGATTAATGCAGAACAGTGCATTTAATCAGAGGAGAATTAGGGACCGCAGAGCTAGAGAACGATTTCGAGAATAACATCGAGGCAATGGCTGAGGGCGAGTCATATAAATACCTGGGTATTCTCGAATCTAAAGGTCTTCAGCATACGATAGTTAAGAAAAGCCTAACGTCTACCTTCACTACAAGAGTCAGATTGATGCTGAAGAGTTCTCTTAATTCAGCAAACAAAATTAAGGCAATCAACACCTATACCATCCCTGTCGTACTCCTTTAAGCTTATCAAATGGTCTAATACTGACTTTGAAAAGTTAAATAGAACCGTCCGCGTAGGAATGACGAAACACCGAATGCACCACAGTAATTCGGCGATTGAAAGGAAGTTCTACCATGACATAGAAAGGCTAGGTTTTATTTGTTTGAAGAGATCTCAAGAAACTCTGTAAGTTACGAGTTATACAGTTGCGAGACTATTTTAACAGCAAGCGAGATGAAGCGCTTTAAAACATCATCTGTAAAGCTGATCTTGACTACACGCCATTGAATTTGTCCTCAGAGGAGGCCTTGAACATCAGGGCAGCAACCATAGAGGATTCAGAAACGCAATGGAGACAGAAAGCCATCCACGGCGAGCATCCCAAAATGTTAGATCAACATGAAGTGGATAATATTGTTTATAATATTGTGATTTCGGCTACAGCCAACGTGCACGCAAGATGCACTGAACATCTTGAACATTCAGGAGTCAGTAGGGTACTGGCTACAGCTCAGAAGACGGTTTTAGGAAACACCTGTCGCATTGTAAGAAACTTCGTAGACCATCAGGAAGCAAGCGAGTAAAAACCTATGGAGTGATACATGGTAGCTCTATGAAAGCATCCAGAGGCGACTGTTGTCACCTCGAACACACGCGGACGCTGTCTAAGCATAACAGCGGTAAAAGACGAGCTGCAAACTACACCATGCTTCTAATTTTGTATCTACAACATCATCGCAAATGACTTCTAACTTCGTATTAAATTAACTAATTACATCCTCATCTCATCAGTCACTTGACTTAGTCCGTGGCTACGATGGCAAACTGGGTTCTATTTAACCCGAGAACAAGTTTGAAAAAAAAAATTATGTGTGCTAAAAAAAAGCCATATATCGAATTTCATATCGTTATCCGTTGGGTTCTAACGGAATGAAAATAATATTCTGATAAGTGCGGAATCATTCGGACTCTGTTCGGAATAGCACGGTATAAATCGGAAACTTAGCACATAATACGCATGGAGATGAAAGCTATAGGGAGAACAAAGAGAACACAGATTGATTATTTCATTGAAAATACATAATGTGTATTTTGTTTTACCACATAATTATACAGTAACATACATCGCAAGTAAAACAAAAAGAAGACCACGAACCTTATTTCTAATGATATCAACAAATTTCGTCAGATCAGAATTCCATTAGATTTTAGAACTAATTTATTCATCTAATTTTTTTGTTGATTAAAGGATAATTTTAACAGACTAATCAACAAATACTAAAGATTATTAATGAAGGAGTTGAAAAAAACTACAGCTGAAATCTTTAATGAAAGCAAAAATAATGTTATGTAATGTCATACGAATTCTCGAAAAGTTATAAGATAATATTTTATAATCCAAAATTCAAAAACGATAATTATAATGGGAAATTAATTATAAAATCGGTAAGGAGGACTGATACAGTAAGATAGGCGGAAAACCCTAAATTATCAAAACACGAAGCGGCCTAGTGCGGAAAAGTTGCCTTTAGGAATAAAAAATCGAGGCCAGACCAAATTTTTTAAATCGGTTCATATTCAACCATAAATTAGTAGTAAGGAAATCAAATTGTGTATTACGAAAACATGACAACATTTTGGGAATTGTTGGGGGTGGGGCAACACACGACATAGCTAGACTGAGAGTATACCAAATATTCTCAACAGGCTGCAACACTATACTATCGCAAATGCCTTAGTGTTGGTTCTCGGTGTATTTAACCCATGCTCATCGAGGTAAAAACCCGCACATGAGGCCTCGTGTATCTAACAATACATTTTTTTAATTACAATGCAAAACCTCAGATTGCCTACCGTTTACAGACATCGAACATAACCTGACTGACGCAACACGATATAACATAGTAACCGTTTACGACGCCAGATGGCACTAAAAGTAAACCCGTGGAGCAATATGATTTGATAACCTGTGAGAGCATTATGCTCAGCAATGTTGAGGTTTATGCTCATCGCCTTCGCACACAGTGCGTAGTCGGCCACTTTCGATGTCTATAATCGGTGGGCAGACGAATGTTTTGCATGTATGTGTAATCAGAAAATGTTTTCTTCAACATATAAATAAAAAAACGGGTTTAAAGTGTATGAAGCGGGCTGGACATACTCGTTTTTTGATCGAGGAAAAAATTCGATGACGGAAAAGAGTTCCAATACCCGCATGCAAATGGCGGCTTTGCTATGCATGTAGAATGCACGCAAAACAGTTGACTTCAGAGCAATGGGGGCAAAAGAACCGTGGCACATGCACAGTTCGTAGTTCGACGATTCACAGTCTGTAATTGGACGATTTATCTTTATTTTCTCCCGCACGGGAGGAAAAGTAGCTCTTCCTGGAGGATATTAAATTACATCAGAGGGTAAGAATAACTTCGAACTACGAAAACTTCACCTCAATATTTCTGAGATCTTGCGATCCAATCTTACAAGTATAGCAAACTCGCACTTTTAAATACATATGCTGCAAAAAATATCGCGTGCACCGTGCGAGAAAGGTGATTTCACGTGAAAATCACTCTTCTTCCTCCCAAGGTGCACAATATACTATTTTGCGCATTTTCAAAAAATTCCTACGTCATCTTATTGTATTTAAATTCTTATTTTATATTATTTTTCATTAATAAGAACGGCGGCCACCCTGAAATATAACCCGAATCCGAAATAATTGTTTGACCCTGATTTGTCGTCCCCAAAGACTACTTTCCCTTACTAGGCTTTCGCGAGTTTCGAAAATTTGGGTTTTTCGGTCGAACCTATTGTGGAGGGAAAATTAAATCAATACACAATTTTTAAGAAAATGATTTTAGCAATTGTAGAAAAAAAATTAAATTGTAACTAAGATCTACGAAGCCTGAACAACTTCTTCCATACACTCTTCCTGCTCTTTTTTATTTTCATAATCTCCAGAAAACAAAAATTCCTCCATTTTTGTAATGCAAAGATAAGCCTCTTCAGCAGACACTTTCATCGCATTTGAAATAAACTCGTGTATAATTCTAAATTTAATCACCTCCGATGTATACTTATAATTTTGTTTCTTATCTGTAGCAAGTTCTAAACACTGGCAACCAAAATTATGTATCGCAGCAATCAATTGTTGCAAAATGTCAGCCAATGGGTCCTTACGACACGTGTTGTTTATAGAAGTAAGAAACTTTTGATAAAAATCCGAGTACTGCGAATTTTTAATACTGTGATCAAGTCTCTTAATGCTTTGAGTCAAGGAATCATAAATTTTCTCGTAAGTCTTTGTTACGTTTAACTTAAAAATCGACTTAGAAATCCTTGATAAGCACTTTATCAAAAAAGGAAAAGATTGTGGAGAACTAACATCTGAGAACTCTAAGCAAAGCAAACATGCTTCTATAGTAATTTGAACGAATTTATCAAAAGCATCCATCTCACTCTTCCACTGAAAAATATCCCAGTTAAGTAAAACAATTTCCGTACCGTATTTAGTGTATTCTAATTCTGTCGACCTCAGAATCAGATGCCTTAAGAAATCTTCATTCAAAAAACTGAAGTCATCTAAACGACTTCTTAGTCTTTCGGAAACTCCTTGATCTTTCACTTTGTTCATCACAATAAAACATCGCCTTTCGTAATCCTCCATTATATCCCTAACATCAATTCCTTGCTTCGTTAAATGCCACAATGAAGCAAAGTACGGTCTGTCTATTGGTTCGAAGTAAACGCTGATACTACTAATAACAGATATTTTACTCTCTGCATTAAACCAATTCGACTGATCCTCAATGAAGAACTCAATAACTCTGAACAACAAACATAATATTTCTCCATTTACGTATTTCGGAAGGCTCGTATCTTTTCTCAAATACGAGATCCTCTTGACAATGGCTATCACCATTTTATCAATTTTCAAATTTTCGGTACATTTGTTCAGCATCTTGCGCACAGAGTTAAGAACTGAATTTATGTTAGAGACATTAAAAGACTCAGATTCAAGGTAAGGAATAAAAAGTTCGTTGAAAATTTCGTCCGTTGCGTAATTGTTCTCTTCCGCGACTTGAATAAAGTGGGCAAACTTTTTAATATTCCATTCAGAATCTTGCATACAGTCTCCTAAAATATTCATTAGGAGTGTCCTTCCATTTTCAGTGCGAATTTTCAAGATTGGAGCTAGAAGGAAAACATCACCAGGAGAGATCATCACGTGCTCGTAGTTTGGATGGCCAATCACGATCTTCAAGATGATCGCTAGGATCTTTTTAGGACTTTTAATCACTGATATTAGGACAAAGCGAAGGTTCTTCGACGATTTAAATGTAGTATTGTGAGTGATGAAATTCTTAAAGTTTTCTTTTGTTTTGGGGAATTCAAAAATTTTGCAACCATTGTGATTTAAAAGGTACTCAATAGTAACCGAATATAAATCGGTAATGCTCTGGTTGAGAAGAACTTTGGTAACAAAAGCATAAACTCTCTTTATATAAGCTTCCATATCCAATTGCAGAATTATGAATAGAAGATATTCCAAAAGATATAAACAATCGTCCTTATCTAAAAGAGACTCGTTTTTCTCAATGCAATCAAAGATTGATTCATTCCAGTCTTTATATCTCTTCAGCAACTCTTTGATATACTCTGATTGTCCCTTAGATTTGTTACATAATGCCTCTAAACTCAATTCAGAAAGAGGAGTTTCTGCATCTGGTTTTGAAGCTAGTTGGTCCAAACACTCTATTAGGTGTTCGAATTTCGGTAACTGATTCTTATTCTTCAAAGCATCCGCGAAATAAAAACAGTCGATTCCAATTGATCGCTGGAGAGAGATGGAACTGTTATCGTAATTGAGTTCCGCCCAACCAAGATAAATATTACAATCTATCTCTTTGATTTTTCTCAAAAGAAGATTTATCAGTTCTTGGTTGAGTTCCTCTAAATAACGCTGCATAACTTCTTCGCAGCCGGGAACAGGAGACTGATTACCAAATGTAATTTTGTAGAGTTTTTCCTTTTCTGTAGAAAGATTAATGCTGCTGCTTTCCAATGAGTCTCGAACCATTTTGAGAATTTTTTTTAGTACGATTCCGTGTCTTTCATGTCGTTTCAAATCCGATACTTCATCAAATCTAATTATTTTTTCGTTGGAGATGAGGGGAATCAATTCTTGAATGGCATTCACAAGTCTTTCTGAGAAATCTTTGAAAGATGATGTTTGTGACCCTAATTCTTTCATAATCAAGAACTTTTTATAGGCGTTTGAGATTAGAGTTATGAGAGTATTTAAAGCGTGATCAAACTCTACATATTTAAAGCACCTTCGCGAAATTTCTAACATTTCAACGCAGAGATCAAGTGGAACATAGAGGATAGATTCGGCCAGAATCTCTTCGTAATTGATGTATTGAATAACTTCGACGAATAAATAGGGAGAGAGAGGTGGACACATGTCCGCGAGATGTCCATTGCTTATGTCCTCAAGTAAATAAGTTTGGGATTTGAAGGCGGTGTTGAGCACAAGATACTTAAAGACCTGGACACAATCTTTGTTGTCTTTTAAATTTCGACCTTTTGTAGGGATTTTAAAGGTTTCGAGAAAGCCTGAAATTGACGAACACACATCCTCAATATGGTTTATGCTTTCTTCAGTGGTCCGAGAGGTGAGGAATTGCAAACGGCCACATTCTTGATTCTTTTTCTGAAGGTAGACCTGGATTTTGTAGAACAGATCATCCATTTTTGTTTTTTGAAGTTCCCAGAAATCTGTTGAGCAAAAAATTATGTTTCATCATTCTAAATAGTACATTGTGCGCTAAGGGGCCACCCATATACCACGTAGACAGTTTGGAGTGGGGGGGGGGGGGCAAAAGTTCACAATTGTCGACGAGCGGTACGAGGGAGGGAGCCAAGTCCACGTGGACACGCGATCGCCTGAATCTGCGAACTTCTTTTCAGAAAAACTGAAAATATTTTCATTTAGCTTATATTTTCAGGAGAAATGGAATTTTCAACAAATTCCCAGCTGCTTATGGGTGCCTTGCTGTTGAATATCAAGAATATCCATATTTTCATAAAATATTAAATAAGTCCACGTGGAGACCAGCCATTTTTGTCACGTGAAATGGGCGCCCAAACTCGCATTTTTAACGCGGGCGTGGGAAAACAAATATTGAACAATAAAAATAAAATAAGAAAAGAATTACATTTTTTAATTGTTTATTTGCATTGAAGGTAATAACTTATTTTTAATTTCTAAGGATTACTATTGCAGTAAGATAATGATAGACTAGATGGTATAGATAGGCTAAAATATTAGTTTAATTAATTTGTGACCTCAACTTTCTCGAAAATTTGACATGATAGATTATACAAAGATTTCGTTTGCGGATTCAGACACCACTTTGCTTTTCCAGTTAAAATACGCAATTACGTCCGACAGTGTCATAGTTTACGAAACAGAAAACAAGCAGAAAATGTCAATTAAAGCTGTGCACGGTGTGCCTCGACTGACTTTGTTGTATATTGTACGCTGGATTTTCACAGGTTTTTTTGGAGAAAAAAATGAGTGCGTGGTTTCAGAAACGATATATTTGCCATACTGAAATTACAGAGTGAGTAATAGTTTTAACAGGCAGATGGCGCAGTGTGCAATATCCTGTATTTAAATTTAAATTCAAAACATACCCGCCGACTTGAAAGGTCTATCCTTTAAAAATAAAACATAAAATACAATGCGAGGAGTGAATCTTTACAAGTTAAAAAATAGTAGACAAGTATGAAGCATTGAACAAAACAAGGAGTAAGATAATTAAACATAAACAAGTTTTAATTGAAAGTCCTTTACCAAACAGATTCGTAATTTTAATCAATAGGTAATGGGCACAATTTATGAAGTGCGATTCGAGTAGTATCAGTTGAGAATCGAATGGTAGCAACACGAGCTATTCCATCGTTTCCAGGATGCAGTTGAATTATTCTTCCTAATTTCCATCGTAACGGTGGAAGTAATTTATCCTTCATTAAAACCAGAGAATTTTCCTTGATCTCTGGGTAAGGTTGCTTCCATTCGACTGTTTTTTGAAGTTCTGACACATGTTCCTTGCTCCATCTTGAACAAAAATGCTGCTGTAGCCGTTGAATCAATTGCCACTTGGATAATCCATTTTCTGATAAATGGCTCAAATCTGGACCAGCAATTGAAGTGAGCGGTCTTCCGATTAAAAAATGAGCGGGAGTCAGAGAAGAAAAATCGTTAGGATCAGGAGAGAGGGGTGTTATTGGTCGGGAATTGAGCAAACCCTCTATTTCATCCAAAAAGGTATACATTTCTTCAAATGTTAAAATATTATTGCCAGCAACATGTTTAAGGTGAGACTTTACGGATTTCACTCCAGCCTCCCAAATACCTCCAAAATGCGGCGAATAAGCTGGAATAACGTGCCACGCGATTCCCATACTTTCGATTTTTTCCGCCAATGTTATTGCTCTCCCGAAGTAAGAACTTACCGAGTAGCTCAAGCTCATTTTTTGCCACCAGAAAATTTGTTCCATTATCGGAATACATATGAGCGGGTTTTCCTCTCCTAGAAGCAAAACGACGCAAAGTTGCTATAAAAGATTCTGATGTAGCATCAGAGGCGAGCTCGAGGTGTAAGGCCTTGGTGGAAAAGCATACAAATAGACTCACGTAGCATTTACTGGTTTTGGCAAATTTTCCTTTTCTATCCTTAATAATGAAAGGACCTGCATAATCAACTCCTGTGACAATCCATTACCACGTTTGTGGTGCTCACAAACGAAGAGAAGCCTTCCGAAATCGTCAGTGGCTAACAAAACCATAGGATGTTTCTTTTCTCTGTCAAATTGGGAGTTACTGAGTCTCCCGCCAACCCTAATTATTTCACGCTCGTCTAAGTAACGATTTAATACAGATAACCTCCGTTTAGTAATTTTTTCGTTTCGAGTTAAAGCTTCTATCTTTGCAGGGAAACACCTGTTTTGTGATTGTTTCGAGAGAGCCAATTGTGATTCTCTAAGTTCTAGTGAAAGCAAAGGTCCATTCAATCGCCTATTTTTTGACCTGCAGTTGTTAATAAATCTTTTACAATAGGCTACCACTCTGATAAGATGACTGAAGCTTGAGAAGTTCTTAACCATGATATAATCAGCTTCAATTTTGTTTTTGGTAACTATGCTACAGCACTGCCTAATCTCAGGTGGTTCATTGATTGAAAAAGGAATTGACGGTTAATCCCCTTCGACCTTTCTGAGAAACTTTGGACCTTCCCACCACAATTTTGAGGCTGAGAGTATATTTGGAGCTATACCTCTGGAAATACAATCTGCTGGATTGTCTTCAGTGCGTACATGCACTTTAAAAGCCGACGCTCTGCTATGTCCTTTGAATCCCCTAACTGACTAAGATCCCCTTTGAATGGTATTTTCACAATGAATCTACCGTTTTCATCCCTTTTGACCATGGTAGAGAAGTGTGATTCACAAAACTTTGGTTCATTTGATTTTGCCTTTTCATTCAAATACTCTTCTAACTCCCAAAATTGGACTAACTGCCTTTCGACGCTAAAGATTTGAATTAAATTACACTGAACCACGTTAGATTGCGGTCCAAGATTGGAATTTGGCATCAGACCAGCTAGAATCCAACCTAACCTTGTTTTTTGCAAAAGTAAACCTTCGCCGTTCAATTTGAATTAACCCACCGAAATTAGATTGCAAAAAACATTGTTCCCAATTAAAATATCAATCCTTCCTGGTTTGTAAAATTCTGGGTCAGCTAGCTTTAAATGAGATGGAATTTTTTAGTTAAGTTTACTAATTGCTTTGTTAGGCGTGCGAGTTGCTATCTCAGGAACCACTAGACAAGAAACGTTAAATTAAAGATTTATATGTTTAGAAGAAATTTGAACTTTGCATCTATGGTTAACAGATGACGCTAGATTGTTAATTGCACCTATTGTAACATCGATAGGAATTTTTACAAGCTTCAGTGCGTTACAAAACCTTTCTGTAATTAAGACAGTTTGAGATCCATTATCGAGGATCATGCGAGCTGTCATCTTTTGTTTATTTGCACTCTAAACAAAAACTGAGGCCGTGGATAAAATCCCATTTTCCCTCTCGCTGCCATTAACACAAAAAGAAGAAAAAACTATTTGTTGATTTGAATTTGATTTTAAAGACGACTCTGAATCGACTTTTTCAAAATGTAACAATGTGTTGTGCTTGCCTTGGCACTTCTTACAACCATTAGCTCTACATTTCTTAATAAAGTGACCAGGTTTTAGACAACTCAAACAAATTTTAAAACCTTTTACTTTTTCTGCTCTTTGTTGAGGATCGAGCGCGAGAAAACTAGAACAATTTGGCAAATGATGTTCCCCATTACAGTTTAAACAATTTACTTTTTGAGTTACCAGCGATTTTGTCTTTGTCTGATTACTCGATTTTTGTTTGTTTGTAGACGCTTTTTCTAAACTCAAATTGTTAGTCTCCAAGGTTTCTAACATATCTGACCTGGATTTCAAAAAATCTTTCAAAAGTTCAAAGGTTGGGACTTCGTGCACGGCCTTTTTCTTTTCCCATGCCCTTGCAGTCGTATTGTCTAATTTAGTTGACACGAGATATATTAACTAGGAATCCCAGTGCTCAGTGTGTTGGTCTAATGCGTTTAAAGCCCTTAAATGTTTATTTATATTGTCTAGCAATCTACGGGGATGAGAAGCAGCTTCCTTGGTAATCGGCTCGATATTAAAAATTGCTTTTATGTGATTGTGTACTAACAGATTTTTATTATCACAACGACTGCGCAAAGCTTCCCATGCTATTGTGTAATTTGCTTTGAAAAATTCGAGCGACTTTATAATTTGTTCTGCATCACCTTCCAATGCAGCTCTCAAATAATGGAACTTTTGGATATTAGTCATTCCTGCAATGTTATGTATGAGAGAGGTGAAGGTGTCTCGGAAACCTAGCCATTCCGCGAGCTCGCCTTTGAATTTTGGTAATTCGATAGTAGGCAATTTTATACCTTGATTACGCGGCAAGTTGGGATTTATATTTTCATTTTGCTGAATTACGTTGGCGTTATGCGCTTGAGCATGAACTATCGGTACTCCACGAGAAAGCAATCTATCGGCTATAGCAATTATCGCGAAATAATCAGCTTCAATCTTTTCCCGATGATTTATCGTGTTTTCTTCATCCGAGATTAGATGCTCGATTTTACTTTGTATTTCATCGAACTCAATAAATGAATTTTTGACGTAAACCAAAGATATTATACCTAGATGCGGCAAGGGTCAGGAGTGGGGACGCCGAATATATATAGCTAACTATTTCTCGCCTATATCGAGGTGCTGCCCTCTACAACTTTTAATTGTTTCCATAGCAACCGCGTCAAAGCGGGTGAATGAGTCACCCTGAAATTCACGGCGTTATTGACGAGAATGATTGAGCCCTCGAATAGCCAGAAGTACAGTGACTTGAACTTTAATTTTTTTTATTGTTTTTTTTAGGCTGAATTTCTAATAGCATACAAACTAATAGAAGACTTTTCAAGAAAAAAAAGTATTTTTAAATTAATTAAACAAATTGTTTAAATAAGTTTTGTTTAAACAAATTGTTTCAATAATTTTTGTTTAAACAAATTGTTTCAATAATTTTAGTTGAAATAAATTGTTTAAATAATTTTTGTTTAAACACATTGTTTAAATAATTTTTGTTTAAACAAATTGTTTAACAAGCGAGATTCGAAAAAAATAATAGTGCCTTTTGATTCTACGCAAGAAATTACATCAATTATATGAATTTCGCAATTTTTTTATGGACCCAATTGGCGAAGAAGTATAAATAAACTACTGAATGTTATAGAATTTGTATTTATACTGCATGACAAGTTGGGTGGAAAGAAATTCATTAAATAATTAGGTAAATAATTGATTAAATATTTCAAACTTCTTTGAAGTATCTAGCCCATCGGGATTGATAAAATAATTTATAATTATTTTAAATATTTATTCATTATTTTACTAATTATTGAAATTTAAATTTCGCGAATTAAAAAATTTAAGTTGGTTTAATAATTTATTACTTGAATGATTTTGATATGGTAGAATTCGATAAATTTGTATTTCTGAAATATTAAAATTCGGGCACTAATTATTCGGTACTTTTATCTTTCATAAATTTTTCTATTTAAAATTTATTTTTTTCTTATATTTTTTACGTGCTTTAATATTTTGCTGCAATGTAAAATTTTATTTCTTTAGATTACCTTTAAATAAAAATCATAAAAATCCTAAGAAATTGTTTTAAATATTTAATCAATAATTTACTAATTATTGAAATTTAAATTTCGCGAATTAAAAAATGTAAGTTAGTTTATTAATTCGTTAATTTAATAATATTGAAATTGCAGAATTCGATAAATTTAGATTTCTGAATTATTAAATTACGGGCATTTATTATTCGGTACTTTTATTTTTCATCACTTTTTCTATTTAAAATATATTTTTTCCTATATTTTTGCGTGCTGTAATATTTTGCTGCAATGTAAAATTTTATTTCTTTCGATTACCTTTAAATAAAAATCATAAAAATCCTGGGAAATTGATTAAAATATTTAATCATTAATTTACTAATTATTGAAATTTAAATTTCGCGAATTAAAAAATTCAAGTTAGTTTAATAATTCGTTAATTTAATAATTTTGAAATTGTAGAATTCGATAAATTTGGATTTCTGAAATATTAAAATTCGGGCACTAATTATTCGGTACATTTATTTTTCATCAATTTTTCTATTTAAAATTTATTTTTTTCTTATATTTTTTACGTGCTTTAATATTTTGCTGCAATGTAAAATTTTATTTCTTTAGATTACCTTTAAATAAAAATCATAAAAATCCTAAGAAATTGTTTTAAATATTTGAATGGTACTCACTGAAATCTAAGAGTTTCGTTTCACAGAGCAAAAGTTCAAAATTCAAAAAATGATTTCTAAGAAATTATAACTCGTACCGACTACATTTTTTTGTAACGCTTTTTTTATTTTCAAATTAATTTTCCAACATAAAAAAATTAAAAAGTGCATTAATTAATTATTTTTGTCCAAATTTAGTAATTTTTTTAGTTTTTACATTTTTCTTCGTGAACTTCAACTTTTTAATGTCCAAAACTTTTAATTTAAAGTATTTTCTAACAAAACTAAAATTCTTCAAGATAGAATTACAAATAGATATGTCTATTTGTACAATTTTAAATAGAATATTCAAGGAAACATCATAAGAAGTAAAAATGGAATTAAAGTGAAAGGAATCAAATGTCTAAATTAAATTTTTACTGATGCAACATTTTAATTTTGAATACAAAACTTTATTATGAAATCGTTAAATAATTTAATTAAAATTGCAATAACAAATAATAGAATTTATTTTAAATAATTATGTAAGTAAGTAAATTCGCGAAAAAAGATCGATTACCAAATAAAATAAAGTTTAGAAACAAAAAATAAAATTTCAATACGTACCTGCTTCAAAAAATACTTTTTTCTTAAACATCTCCACTGAGGTTATAATTTGTTCTTTTCAATAATCTTTGAAAACATTTATAAGGATTTATGCGAAAACTAACGATAAATCCTAATCTATTAAATTAATTATTTATGCAGGGACTAATAAAAAGTGAAGTGATAATAAATACACAAATGAACGGGTTCCGAAAATGTAATTTCATGAATTATAAAATCTCTGAATTTTAAAATGACAGGATTTTAAATATACCGCAAATCTAAAAATCTCAATAATATCCGAAATGAAAATTTACGGAACTATATAATTGCCCCATCATTAAATTCTACACATTTTTTTAATACCCGAAATTTAGTATTCACAAAAATAAATAATTATTATTTAATATTTCTTTAATATCTTATTGTTTATTTTCGCCAAATCTTAAATTTCGAAAATTTGCAAATTGTATGGAAATTTAATATTTCGTTAATTGTATAATTAAAAATGTTATAATTCAAAAATTATATGATTCGTTAAATTATAATTTCGGATATTTTTAAATTGGGGATTTTTATTTTTCGACAGTTACAAATCTTGTATCGTTATATTAAAGCTCTAAAATTTTATTATTCGTCACTTTGTATTTTAGAAATTTTTTTACGTTATTTTGTGTACTCGGCATCTAATTTTGAATAATTTTGTATTATTCATAATAACTTTTTTACTAATTCTATTTCTAATATTTAATGAGAAAATGAAAAGATGTGCCATTTATTGTTCAATGGTAAAATGGTCCTATCATTTATAGGTTTCTAATTAATAAAATGCTGAATTCATTATTATATTCAATTTTTCAACTTTTCTGCATTCAGCTCTAACCTGCTCTTATCCAGGAATCTTCTCAACCTCTTCGTCATCTCCTTTAAGGCCTCCTCGCTTTTTGCCAGCAACACTATGTCATCTGCATACGCTAGTGACCAAATTCTAACCCCTCCTATCCTGACTCCTCCTACCACCCCGGCCTCCAGCTTACTTTCCATATCCGCAATTAAAATCCCAAAAAGCATTGGGCTAAGCGGACATCCTTGCCTTAACCCTCTATCCATCCAGAATCCCTCCGTAATCCCCTTCCCTCCCCTCATCTTTGGTGTCTTCATATATCTCCCTTACCCTCTCGATCAAGCCTCTCTCCACTCCCCTATCCTCCATCGCCACCCACAACCTTCCCCTATCCACCGAAGGAAACGCGCCTTTGAGACCTACGAAAAACACGTACACTCTCGACCCCTTCTTCGCTAATTCTCTATCCACCACGTGCTGCAGAACGTAGATATTGTCGATAGTACTTCTACCCGCCCTAAAGCCCGCCTGCGTCTCCGGCAATATTCCTTTCCCCTCGACATACTTCCGCAGCCCCTTTCAGGGCAGTCGTCATCGTTCATAGAATCTGTCGGAGTAACAGGATTTCGTCACTCGTTCAAGCAACAAGATCATAGTGAGAGAAAATAACAAAAATGCATGCATGATCTGATATCTAAACATATAATTATGCAGTGCGAGAACGTGCGAATTGCTGGTTCGCACGGTTGTTATCTGGACAATGCTGTCAACAGCATCAACTGATTTTTGACTAGCTTTCAATTTTCGCTGAACGAGGATTTGGACGATCTGTTGGGTTAAGATTTTTTCCGAAGTTACGCATCAAAGTTTAAATGCTGGGACCGTGGTACCGAACGGACTCAGGATTTGTACTCAGGAACCTAGAAAACATAGGATATGGCCACTTTGCATTGAAAAAATACATGTTTCACATAAGATCGCCAATTTGCCGGGTTTTTTTTAGGTTAGGGACAAAGCGTGACGTCATAGAACTACAATAACTCCGAATTCGTTATCAGCGACCTCGAAAACATAGGATATGACCACTTTGCATTGAAAAAATACAAGTTTGACACAAAATTACCAATTCACCGTCTTTTTTGAGGTTAGGGACAAAGCGTGACGTCATAGAACTACAATGACTCCGGATTCGTACTCAGCGACCTCGAAAACATAGGATATAACCACTTTTCATAGGTACGAATAACGTTTCACCTGAAAACAGCGATTTAAATGTTTTTTGAGGTTAGGGACGAAATCTGACTGATGGAGCCAAACGGACCCCGGATTCGGTGACCCAAAAACGTAGGGAAAGCCTATTCTGGTTTCTGGGGTAGACAACTTTTTTCTGTAGAGCTGTTTAATACTTTAGAATTATAATTTTATAAGGTTTATGGAACTAATGCAACAGAGTTTTAAATAATTTCCGAAACATTTCAGATAAAATGTAGAATTATCATTTTCTGAGTATTATTTTGCTAAATCAGTTTCGCTTTTCCATTATTTTGGAAAATATTGACATTACAATTTTGGCCACAAATTTATTTTCTATAAATGTTATTTATTTTTTTCACAATGTTTACCAATTATATTTAAAATGAGAAGTATGTGTGAAGTTTCTTAAACAAAAAATGTTATTTTTAATCAGAATTTTCAAACAGAACAGTGGCTCAATAAAAAAATACAGTATCTTCCTAGAATAGAATATATTTTTCAAAGCTTTTTTCATGCAAAAACTTATAAATAAAACACAGTATAAAAAATAAAAATTCAATTTTGTACAGTTTGTTTACATTCGACCTTTAAACTTGCATACAATTCCTAATCAATGAGAAGTGTTAACCAGGAGTATCGCACGAGGCAGAACATTATTAAAACAAGTCATATGTCAATGTGATGATTAACTAGAACTAATGTCCAGCAGGTTACGATGAGTGGCTATTTTGAATCAATAGATTTCTTATCTCTTGGAAAATGTAAAAAAGTTTAAAAATTATAGTGTTGCAGCAAAATGTTAAGAACAGAATTATTTCCCAATACTAAACACGTAACAGACCGTAGCGGAACACGACCCCCCTACCCTTTTTTAATGTTACGCAATATGTGAACGCGATCCCTTTCTTATATTGTCCCAAACCATTCAAGTACTAAAATGTCCAAACAATTGCGCATAAATAAAACCATATTTCGATGATTTTTACTGAGTTACTCATTATGATTTAATTGAGTTTAATCTAAAAACCCTCATTTTTATTCATCTTTAGGGTGACCATATCCCAAAGAGGGAAAACCGGGACATTTTTCATCGAAAACCGGGACAATCCCGAACACTTCCCCCACCCCTCGCCCAAGCATTATAAACCGCGTTAACATGGAAGTGGAAAGTGTAACGTAACGTAACGGTCAGTAACAGGAGGTTTTTGACCCTAAACATTCTGTTACTGAAGATTACGTTTCACTTTCGATTGTACTAGGAACATTAGATTTCAAGATGGTTTTGTTAATGATATAAACAGTGTTTTATTTAGTTATAGTATATATGTATATATAATCTTATTGAACATCGATTTTATTTTTTCCAGACGCATGTATCTGTTTTACCGATTTTGCGAAGCAGTTCCAAGTTCTCAGGTTTACATAAATATTGTTTGAAAGAAACACAATCGAAATCAGATAAATTAAAAACAACATTTAATACATGCCGCATATTGTTTGGAGTAAACCTGTTCCTTTCTTTTGTCCACTGGGAGGTCATTAAAGAAAACACTCTTTCACAGTTAGCGTTGTGAGCAGGAATTAAGAAAAAAATTGAGCTATTCGCAGCAATTCTAAATACGATTCTAAATTCACATTAGCCGCGAAAAAACAACACAATTTAGAGCTAGCAGACTGTTTAAAAAATTCTTCGTCTTCATTTTTTTTTCAGATAAGAAGTTTTTCAGATTTACAGTTTGATCAAAAAGTTTCGAATCGTCGATTACAATTTTTTTGTCAAAAAGAAACTCAGCGCATTTTTGGACGTCATCGTGATCTAGCTCAATATCCAGTTTGAAGTCAATCCATTGAAAAACTTTTAATTCGCAGTACTGTTCGGACCACTCTTCTAAATATTCTATTGTAGAATGGTAAATAATCTTGACTCTTGCTAAAAAATCGTCACAAATCTTACATTTTCCTTCATCACAGAGCTTTTTCAAAATGTTTCTTACGCTATGAGGAACAACATTTTTTTCAGCGCGTAAACGAAGAATTTGAAGAATTTTTTCTACAATTCCAATCATTTCTGCGATACAAGTGTCTTCTCTTTCGAGCTGGAGCATGTGAGAATGAAATATTGACATGAATGAGTGCACGAACCAAAAAAAGCATTCTCCGATGGCATGTTCAAAAAAATTCAAAATCATTTTTAGAGGTTGTTTGACTGACAAAAAGTACGATTTCAAACCTTCAAAAATGCTCAAAATTCGCTCCACAGCAGGTAAAAGGCTGAGCCATCGAGTTTTTGAATGGTTTATCAATTCCATGATGGACTGAATTATGTAAAATGTGAGAAGAACAACCAACCCCAATTAAATTAGAATTCAACTTTTGCTTCAAAAAATAAAAGATGTTGTTTTTCCCGCCACGATTTAAACCTCCAAAATTCGTATTTGCATTATCAGCTACGAAAGAAGTAATTTTGTCTGACAATCCATGGATTTTCAATCTCTCCATGATATAATTTGATATGGTTTCCGCTTTTTCATCCTTGAAATTATAAAAATCTAATAGTCGAACTTCAATACCTTTTTTTGCATCAAAATATTGAATAACAATAGGAAATAATT
>CAKNWT010204740.1:0-10134 GCA_932066315.1 Andricus coriarius | reverse complement strand
TTTTTAGGAGTTTCTTTATATTGTCCAAATATATCGAATATTAATTGTGATATTTTCATATTTTATAATATTTTTCTGGAATTTCGAAGTCAGCGTGAGAGTGGGGGAAGCGTCTGGACGAGCTCGAGCAAGGATGAGGGGAAGCGGCTTTATTCGTAGCGGTCTTATTGGTCGGCCTTACATCGACGAGCGGCAGGTCAGTTTCACGCGCGTAGAACGATTGGGGGAGAGAAACTTTCGCCTCGGAAAGCGCGTGAATGAAGTGTTGCCAAATTATAAAATTCAGATAATCCAGCTGATCGAAACTGCCGGTAACTGTGCATCATTATCTTTGATGACCTACGTTACCGACAGTTTTCATCAGCTGGAGTACGTGAAGTTTATAAGTTGGCAACCCATCTTTCACGCGCTCTCCGAGGCGAAAGTGTCTCTCCCACCAACAGTTCTATGCGCGTGAAACTAACCTTGCGCTCGTCGGTGTAAAGCCGACCATTGATAGCTTCGACTGAATCTGCACCAGGAATCGCAGAATAGCTTTAAATAGCCGTAAGTATTAACAAACTTATGTTTTTTACAAGCGAATACTTTACGCGTTTTTCTCAAAACTGCGTTTTTCAAGTTGGCTGGAGTCGTAGCTCATCGAATTTTCATTCGATTCACTTAATTTAAAGTTTAAATTAAAGAAAATTAAATTTATATGTGGATGAAACTCGACTTATGAACAATTATTATTATAGGACAAAGTTATTGCAAAATTAAGGCCGATTTTTTTCGTCAATTTTCATTTTACGTCCGCCATTTTTGCAATCAAAAAATTTTTTGCAATCTGGTTCATGCGCATTCTATATACATACTATAACGAATTTTTTTTTTAATTTCAAGTTTCTGATAATTTCCAAGGACTCCGGGATTTCAGACGATTTGGTCGTACCCTCCGCTTGCGGCTATTGTATCTATACAGGGTGTTTTTTTTAACTTGAGACATCAAAATATCTCAAGAAATACGCATCCTATGAAAAAATATCCGAAATAAAAACTTTTTATTTTCGAGGGGGAAAAGCGACTTTAAACAAATTGACCCCCCCCAGGAGGCAGGGGGATGGGGGTAACTTTGTAATTTCAAATGGGAACCCCAATGTTTTTTCTCAGATTTAGATTCTCCTTCATGAAATACGTAAGTTTTATTCGAAAAATTTTTTTCGATTCGCGAAAAAAAAGAACCACCCCCTAATGTCTCCTGGGGGGGGGGGGGGGTACTTTTTTTATAGTCGCTTTTCTCCTCGAAAATAAAAAGTTCTTATTAGGGATATTATTTTCATAGGACGCGCATGATTTTAAGATATTTCGATGTCTCAAGTTAAAAAGAACACCCTGTGTATATATATAGATATTCAAATCAAATTTTATGTTTGGAAAAAACGCATTATTTTCAATTTAAAACTAAAATCTTTGTTGATTGAAATATCAACTAAGACATTTTTTGTTAAAAATTCCTCTTTTTTTGTTGAAAATTCAATTACTTGGTTCCATTGCTATGTTGAAGATTTATTTCTCTGGTCGAAGATTTTGTTGAAGATTCATAATTTTAGTTAAAAATTCAACTTTTTGATTACAAATTATTGAAATTTAATCTTTATGGGTTGAAAATTCAGCTATTTTGTTAGAAAAATCATATTTTTCGGTTGAAAATAAATAGAAAATTTAACTTTTTTGTTGAAAATTCATATTTTCAAATTGAAAATTAAAATGTTTGGTAGAAAACTCATCAGCGATCAAAATTATTGTCCTTGCCTTTCTATTATTTTAGATAAAATACTCTGAAATACAAAAATTTGGAATTAATATTAATTTTATATTTTAATTTAAAAATTGAGTCAGACAAAACAATAATAATCCTTACTTTAAATACGCTCACGTGTGTGGTCCGGCCGGACAGGCCTGACGAGGGGGGGGGAGGGGGATAACGGGGAGTTTCTCCTCGGGCCCGGAGATTGCATCAGCCTAAATTCAAAATTTTCAAAATTACATATAGGCGCCCGTCATACACACCCCCAGGCCTAGTTTTCCTCTCCACGGGCCTGCTTCCGGATATTTTTAATTTGAAAGAATTGGAGGGGATTAATGATGCTGAATAATAATGAAAAGCTTTATTTTTAATTAATTTTTTTCGGGAAAAATGATCTTCTCCTTTCACTCCGCTAGGATTCGAACCACTAAAGAGCTACTAAAGAGATCGAGAGAAGAAACTTTATTTCAGAAAATATACGCATCATTATGCTAGATGGTACAAATCAAATTTTTAAAGGAATCTGTATTATCATTAGAGAATAACAGACAATTTTTAACGTATTTTTCAGACTAGATGGAGTTATGAATAAAAAATCATTTTTAATTAATTTTGTTCTGAAAAAAAGATCTCCTTTCACTCCGTTAGGACTCGAACCACAGAACTTCTGATTTCCGAGCGAAAGGAGATCCTTTTTTCAGAAAAAAATTAATTGAAAATGATTTTTAATTCATAATTCCATCTAGTCTGAAAAAGACGTTAAAAGTTTCTGTTATTCTCTAATTCCTTTGAAAAGCTTTATGTTCAAAAATCTTTCTTAAAATTTACAAAAAATTTGCTTAAACTTGAATTAGTGAGAAATTTGTCATTGCGCCAAATCAGTAAGCATTTCCACTGATAAACAGTAACTTCTCACAAATTTAATTTTAGATTTCAGTGAATGGTGGAGCTTGATCTACTTTATAAAGCGTTTCTCCAGGCGTAAAATATCCTTCATATACTACAGTTTCAGGGGTGATGTCCTGAACGTAATGTCCACCTTTGTTGGCTTTGTTTAGATGAGAAAACATATGAAAATGCTCCAGGTAAAGATCAAGTTCCTGGAAAAAATTAAAAATCAAATTGCAATTTATTAATTCTTTTTTATGAACAGGGAGCGGTTTACAGCCACTGTGAAGTTATCCTCTGGTTGCAGCTCGGCTCTCACATTCGGAGTAGCTTGGTTATACGAGCGGTAAGCGTGCACGCGCACGCCGGGCACGCACGTTCCTACGCGTCTCCCTTCCTGCCGGGCCGACGGTTCTCCGCATGTGAGAGCCGAGCTGCAATAGGCAGCTAACTTCACAGTGGTATTTTAAATTTTATAAGCTTTTCTAAGGTAACTGTGAAATAAGAGCCAATTTTTTCTGTCTCACCGTTTTGGTAGAAATAAAAGTGCCGACTGCATTCTCCGAAGCTGGAAAGTCGTAAAGGTAGTAATTCTTGATCCTTCTTAACTTGCTACCTTCAGGCACAGGTTCCTCTAAAAAGTTTCGGAAGTGATGTGTTATCGTTCCGTTTAGTACTACGAAGGTTCCACCAATAGCTAATCGAGGATTAAAACATTTCAAATAAATATAGATTAAATTAATGTTGAATAAGTTTTTAATGTCCTGTTAATCAATGAATCTTAAATTACGACTGACCAACAATATCCTTATTTCCATAGCGTTTTTCAATACCCTTCCTCATACTAGTAATGAAATTATCTTCGCCTATTCGTTTCTTGACGTTAACTTTTAGAACCTTGCCCGGTTTCCCCTCGCTAAGAAATAAATTTCCCTGGACGGAAAATCGAGTTTCATTTAAATAAAGAGGATGAAATTCAATCCTTCCTCGAACTTTGTCGAGTACGTTAATATAGGATCTTGCGATTGGTCTCGGATTATCCAAAATTACATTTACCCTAACCTGTAAATTAAAGGCTTTTATTAATTATCATCAGGAAGCGGATTAGAGCCACTGTGAAGTTATCTGATGAGCACAGCTCGGCTCTCACTTGAGGAGAACCTCAGACCAGCGGCAAACGTGCGCTCCCACGCCGGGCATGCACGTAGTTACGCGCTCCCTTCTCTCCCAGGCCGACGGTTGTCCGCATCTGAGAGCCGAGCTGCGCTCAGCAGCTAACTTCACAGTGGCCCTAATCCGCTCCCTAATGATCATGTTGTACACATATCCTCTAAATAAATTTAAATTGTTATCAATATTGGATTCAATAATTATACAACTTAGAGTTTTCTTCAAATAGTAAAGAAAATTGGAAATCGAATGAATTAAAATGAAGACAATTAAGTATTTTTATCAATAAAAGTTTTAGTTAGAAACTAACATCGCAATCTTTATTTAGAAAAGTCCAGGGTCCAATACCAGCACCAATCACATATCGGGTCCCATTATAGCCCAGATGATTGACGAGAGATTTAATATCGTACAATTTATTCTTTTGGAATTCAGGAGAATAAAAAGACATTCCACCGACATCTAAAATTGTTGGCTTTCCTCCCAGTCCTTAAAAATGAAAGGATTATTGAAAAACGATAATGAAATTATAAAATCGAGTATTTTTATTTTTGAAACTGGAGCTTACCAGGAGCTGCCAGATTGAAAGGTGGCTTGGTAAAGTCTGGAGAATCAACGATTTCGACTTTGACTTCATCAAAGTTTTTTGAAAGTGCTTCATGTAAAACTGAAATATTTTATTTTTGTTTGAAAGTGAAAAATTTTTTCTGAAATAATCAAAAGAAATTTTATTTACCAGTTTTTAATTCATCCAACGGTGGCACGTGCAATGTTTTTGGTACAATTTTCAATTTTGCTGGATCTACTGCCGTTTGTGCTTTCTAATAAAAAACGGTTGTGTTTCATAAGTAATTTTTATTTGGAATTTAAAAAGTTTACTTACCAAGAATTTGAAAGACAGAAGAGAATATATGAGGCAGAGACAGTAAATTTTCGCTTTATTTCTGTTTTCCATGGCGTTAAAATTATTATCGAAATACAATTAAACCAGATTTAATGTAAAACTAAAAAAATTTAAGAAAGTTCTTACATACGTGAAAAGTACTAGATATTTAATTTCAGAACCTCGTTATGTTTGCTATTTTTTCTATAGACTGGATGGCAATAAAATTCACAATTTCAATATTTCTATTGTTGACAGAAATAATGGTTTTTTTATGTTTGGGAACAGTCACGAATAATAACTTTATTGCATTATTGATATAGTTTTTATGTGCGTGATGAGTCATTTGAAATATTTGTTTGAGAATAATGAAATAAATACTCAAACACATTTTCAAGTATTTGTAGTGAACTCTTTTATATAAGGCCATGGCCAGTTTATACCTTAATTACTTTTATACCTTAAGCCACAAACTATTGTAGGTAAGAATTTTTAGTTTTATGGTTCGTAATTATCACTTTTTTGTTGCGCTTTTCACAGATAATTTTTAATGATTAACTTTCAAAGTTTCATGCATTTTTTTATTAAACTAGAAAGCTAACACATTCTTTTTGTCTCACGTAATTGAGAAATTAACATATATGAAATTAGTATTAACACAACATTTTTGTAATTACAAATTGTACCTAATATCTAAAATAATAGAAAAAGGACAACATTTTTATAATTGAAGGAACTTGATGCCTTAACTTTAGAATTAATGCATATGTATATAATTTTGCTTTCAATATATAGATAATGAATCCGTTGCATTTTGTATAAAAAATACCACTTTCCGACAAAAATATTCAGACAACTTATTATTGTTCAAAATTTGTAACTATTCCTTAAAATATAATGATTTTTTATTAACAATGTCAATTTTAGACGTAAAAACAGTAAAATAACATAACATAACAAGAAAATGATTAAAGATTATAAAGCTTCTTTGAAATCCAATTTTTTTTATTAAAAATACCCATTTCCGCCGAAAAACATAATACCAAATTATTAAAAGATTCTAAATATTATTCCAATCATAATGATGTTTGTTTTCAATAAACGATATACTGTGAAAAATGTTAAAATAAACAGAAACTGTTCAAAAATTGCAGATCTTGTTCAAACTATAATGATTTTTGTTTTTAAATATCAGTTTCTGTTATAAAGCGCTAAAGTATCCTGAAATTGCTAGAAAATTATAAACAAGGAATCGACAACTGTAATTTGGTGATTGTGAATTCTCTTTTGTTAAAGCTCCTTCGCACTCGATTTTGTCAAAAATGCGAAGTTTTCTACATTATGCTCAACTCCATTATATTAAATGTATATTATATTTATTTCTGTGTCTCGATATGAGGCTACTTATTCAGATATTGAAGAAAAAAAACAAATTTTATTTTTCATGATTACTTTAATATTTGTCCCTTATTTTGAATTAACTTTCATTCTCACCTGTCCTGACAAATGTATCATTTCAACAAATGTATATTATTACAATTCATACTATGCATTGATATTGAAACAGACGTATTTTTATTGTCTTGTTTTTATATTTATAAAAAGTGCACATACTATGAAAAAATAATGTTGATATTACAAATTTTATTACATCTTGTGTCGTCTTTCCATAAATTTAATTTGTTTATTTTCAATAATTTTTTTAACGATTTAAACAAAAAATACAGGCCCTAGCGTAAAGTGGTTTTCAGAAAATGTATAGATATAATTTAGGCGAAAAATGTTGTCAAATAAAATTTTATTGTATCTTGTGTCGTTTTTTCAAAAATTTAATTTGTTAATTTTTAATACTATTTTTTACGATTAAAACAAAAATTACGCGTCCTATCCAAAAATGACTGATAACAAATTTATAGCTAATTTTTGGGTGAACATCTTTTGTCCATTAATTTTTTTCTTATCTTGTGTCGTTTTTACAAAAATTCAATGTTTCATTTTTAATGTAATTTTTGTTTGATTCGTGAAAAATAACTTTAAAAAAAATTAAATTTTTCGACAAACGACACAAGCTACAAAAAAAATGAATGGAGAAAAGTTGTTCACCCCAAAAGAGCTACAAATCTGTTATTAATAATTTTTTATGAGACGCATAGTTTTTGTTCAAATCGTAAAAAAATAAATAATAAATGGATAAAAGATGTGCACCCAAAAATAAGGTACCAATTTGTTGTCAATAATTTTTTGATAGAATGCGCAGTTTTGTATTACATCGTAAGAAATAACATTAACAATGAACAAATACAATTTTTGGAAAAACGACGCAAGGTACCAAAAAAAATGAATTTACAAAAGTAATTTACCCAAAAAAGAGTTACAAATTAGTAATTAGTCGTTTTTTGAAAGGACGCGTAGTTCATGTTTTAAATATAAAAAATAACATAAAAATTAAAAAATTAAATTTTTGGAAAAACGACACAAGGGACGAGAAAAAATGAATAGGCCAAAGTTATTTACCCAAAAAAGAGCCAAAAATTAGTAATTAGTCGTCTTTTACAGGACGCTTAGTTTTTTTTTTAATCGTAAAAAATATAATTAAACAAAAAATAATTAAATTTTTGAACAAACGACACAAGCTACGAGAAAAAATGAATAGAAAAAAGCTATTCAACCAAAAAAGAGACACTATTTTTTTATTAATCGTTTTTCGATAGGACCAAAAAAGATCTACAAATTTGTTATAAACTCTTGTTACAAAAATATATTAAAAATAAAAAATTATCTTTTTGAAAAAAGGTAACAAGCTGCAATAACATTTTATTTAACAACAATTTTCGCATAAATTATATCTAAAAATTTGTTCAAAACCACTTTACGCCAGGATAAGTATTTTTATTTTAATTCGTAAAAAATAGCATTGAAAATAAACAAATTAAATTTATGGAAAAACGACACAAGTTGTAATAAAATGTTTAATAACAAAAATGTTTTTTACTTATAAGATGCGCAATTTTTTTCAATTATAAAAACAGGGCTATGAAAATACGTATGTTTCAATACCAATGCATATTATGAATTATAATAATATAAATTTATTGAAATGATGCATTATTCAGGGTAGTTGAAAATAAAATTTAATGCAAAATGAGAAACAAATATTAAAGTAATTATGATAAATGAAATTTGTACTTTATATTGCAATATCTGAATAACCAATCCCAGACCGAGGTATATAAATAAATGTAATATATATTTGATATAAAAGTGTTGAACATAATGAAGAAAAGTTCAAATTTTGGACAAAATCGAGTGCCAAGCACGAGATACGTGATGAGAATGTGTTAGTTGAAGCCGAAGGAGCTTTAACAAAGGAGAATTCACAATCACCAAATTACAGTTGTTGATGCTTTGACCCTTAATTTTGAAAGGTCTGTGCACAAATATGGGGGAAATAGAAAGACAGAGCGCGTAACGCGAGGTAAGTACATTATCGAGCGCGAAGCGCGAGAACCAACAGTCGCGAGCCCTTGGCGAGCTCAAACTTGCGAGCCGCGCGCGCGGCTTGTGAAGATAATGTGCCCGCGCAGCGGACAGATTTTTGTTATTAAAAGTGCAATTTTCTGTTTGAAAATTAATCTGCTTTTTTTAAGGATTTAACTATTTTGTTAAAAATTTGCCTTTTTGGTTAAATTACGCTGTTTTTAATAAAAAATTTAAAAACAATTTTGACTAATGCAGCAACTATTACATTTTTAGTTTAAAAGTTAAAGATTCATCATTCCAAATATATATTTTCATCAATTATAAAAGCTATTGTCCTTGCTTTTCTGTTCATATATGTCGTCGGATATTTTTAATTTAGATTTTTATTATTATTTATTTTTAGTACACTCTAAGAAAAAGTCTATTAACAGTAAAATTACGTTCCTTTCATAATGCGTCCTTTGAAATTAAGACGATTTCTTTTGTCCACCAATAGAATCGTTTCACTGTTCAAAGACTTATCCGTTAAATGCAAAAAGGAAGTAGTTTTACTGTAAAACGATTTCTTTTTACTTTGAAAAGAATTCATTTAACTATTAAAGGATTTCATTTGTTTGGCTAGCGGAGAAAGTGCGCCTGCGCGTGAGTGAATATCGTTTAGCACACGATTTATTTATTAATTGATAAATTAGGTAAAAAAACATCCGAAATAATGTAGAAAATGGATTTATTCAAAAAATTAGCAATCCGAGGTTGCGACGCGAAAACTTTGGAAGGTACGTGTACTGAAAGAACAATGTTTGATCTGCATAACCTCACCTAATATCAAAAAGTAAGTTTTCTTTTAACGTACAAATTATTATTTTTCTGGTCCGACAATAGATTTCACTTCAAGATCAAAGGAAATCTTTTTACAGTTAAAGGATAGCATTTAAAAGGACAATCCTTTAACTGTGAAAGGACTTCCTCTCATGCCAATTTTGAATGGAAAATCCTTTAACAGTGAAAGGAATCGTTTGACAGTCAATAGTCTGTTTTTAGAGAGTAGTAGTCACTATTTTTCCAAATATTTTATTAAATTCTTCACGGAATTTCAGAAATCTTTCTTTAAGCATTTCCACTGGTGAACAGTAAAATCTCACAAATTCCATCTTAGATTTCAGTGAAAGGAGGAGCTTGATCTATTTTGTAAAGCATTTCTGCAGGTGTGAAATATCCTTCATATTCCACAATTTTAGGGGTGGTGTCCTGAACGTAATGTCCACCTTTGTTAGCTCTGTTTAGATGAGAAAACATATGAAAATGCTCCAGGTAAAGATCAAGTTCCTGGAAAAATTTAAAATCAAGTTGTAATTTATTAATCCTTGTTCATAAACAGGGAGCCGATTAGAGCCACTGTGAAGTTAGCTGCCGAGTCCAGCTCGGCTCTCACATGCGGATAACTTCGGTTAGATATGCGGTAAGCGTGCATGTGCACGTTGAGCGCGTACACTGATACGCATACCTCTCTCTGCCGGGATGGCGGTTCTCCGCATGTGAGAGCCGAACTGCTCTCGGCAGTGCTCTTATTTTATAAACATTTCTAAGGTAATAGCGAAATAAGAATTAAATTTTTCTATCTTACCGTTTTGGCAGAACTAAAAGTACCGACTGCATTCTCCGGAGCTTGAAAGTCGTAAAGGTAGAAATTCTTGATCCTTCTTAACTTACTACCTTCAGGCACAGGTTCCTCTAAAAAGTTTCGGAAGTGATGTGTTATCGTTCCAGCTTGTACTACAAAAGTTCCACCAATGGCTGATCGCGGATTAAAAAATTTCAAATAAATATTAATTAAATTAATTTTTACTAAATTTCGAAGTCATGTTGATCAATGAATGTGAAATTACGACTCACCAACAAGTTCTTTATTTCCATAGCGTTTTTCAAT
>CAKNWT010204738.1:0-17418 GCA_932066315.1 Andricus coriarius | reverse complement strand
TTTGGTCCTATCAGATGAGGATCGAAGTCAGTTCAAGGCCAAATTTACAAAATTCATCGCTAACCAATTAAATCAGGGTACCTATAGGCTTTCGGGGTCGCTGAATTCGAATCCGTTATTCCTTTGGTCCCATCAGGTCAGCTCAAGGTCAAACTTACAAAATTCATCGCTAACCAATTAAGTTAGGGTACCCAAACGTTTCGGGGTCGCTGAATTCAAATCCGTTGTCCGTTTGGTCTCATCAGGTCAGGGTCAAGGTCAATTTAAGGTTAAACCAAACGGGCAACAGATTTGCATTCAGCGACACCGAAAACCTATATGAACCCTGACTTAATTGGTAAGCGATGAATTTTGTAAGTTTGACCTTGAACAGACCTTGACCCTGACCTCATAAGACCAAACGGACAAAGGATTCGAATTCAGCGATCGCGAAAACCTAAAGGTACCCTGAATTAATTGGTTAGCGATGAATTTTGTAAGTTTGACCTTGAACGGACCTTGAACCTGACCTGATAAGACCAAACGGACAACGGATTCGAATTCAGCGACCGCGATAACCTGTAGGTACCCTGAATTACTTGGTTAGCGATTAATTTCGTAGGTTTGACCTTAAATTGACCTTGACTCTGAGCTGATGGGACCAAACGGACAACGGATTTGAACTCAGTGACCCCGAAAACCTATAAGTACCCTGTCTTAATTTTTTAGCAATGAATTTTGTAAGTTTGACCTTGAACTGACCTTGACAACGGATTCGAATACAGCGACCCCGAAAACCTATAGGTACCCCGACTTATTTAGTTAGCGATGAATTTTGTAGGTTTGACCTTGAATTGACCTTGACCATGACCTGATGGGACTAAACGGACAACGGATTTGAATTCAGCGTCCCCGAAAACCTATAGGTATCCTGACCTAATTGGTTAGCGATGAATTTTGTAAGTTTGGCCTTGAACTGACTTTGACCCTCATCTGATGGGACCAAATGGACAACGGATTCGAATTCAGCGACCCCGAAAATATAAGACCCACCTAGCCTGGTCCGTGTTGCAAGGGTTTAGATTTTGTGGCCCTGTGTTATTCGTGTCCCAGAAGTAAATTATCTGTAATAATAATCTGAATTACAGAATTTGTAATTAAAAACATTTCTTGAAATTGCACATTTAGCGGGCCTGTCTTTATAATGGACTTTGAATGAATTTCTTAAACTAATCGATCAAGTTTGGCGCTGTGGCTAGTATGATTCAATTTTCCGAAATAAATACTAGCCCTGTACGATTTTAAACTGGATTAATTTGACATAAAATTCCGTGTTTTGTATAAAGTAAAGCTTCATATGTAACTTTCCTATAGATACTGCTTCTTGTGATTATGTATGACCCACCATTATTATCAATTTTTATTTTAGTGAGAAGAATGTGCAATGTCCTTTACGTTATTTTTCAATTGTAATAAGAACATTTGTCAATGCTTATAATAATAACTTTAATAGTTTTCACCTGTCCTTATATTGTATTTACATTAAATTCTTTTAATTTCAATATTGTTATGTGCTGGGGTTGCGATGTATACGCCTGTTGAGTAGTTATGACAGCGCCACCAATTAGGAACTATTGGGAAGAAATTTGAATTTCAATTCAATATTAACAAGAAATCTTACAGTAAATATTTAATTCTGAACCGCAATAAATTTGAGATACCCAATAGTTCGCATTTCAGATGGCGCTGTTGTCGAGGTCTAAGAGGCACTCTGCAGGCGTATTGCCCATATGAAGACAGGCCCGCCGAATGTGTATTTTCAAGAAATGTTTGTAATTACAAATTCTGTAATTCATATTATTATTATTGAAGATATTTTACTTCTGGGACACGAATAATTAAAATATTAAAATCCATTAAAGACCAAAATGCTTTATTCACTAATAGTTTTGGCGAATTTTGGTGATCTCACAACATTCTTTTGTGAAATTTGTATGACTTCTTACATATATTTTTTTAGTATATTTTTGTATATTATGCTAGTAATAACGTATTATTTGGCGGCGTTTTTTTGCCCTCGTTTCTTTCGAGGTTTTGTTTTGAGGGATTTCACCATTTTTTTATTTGTGAATTATTTACTGTAATGTAAATTATTTTCTTCTTGAAGCATATAATTTTTTTAACATGAATATATCAATTAATACAATGAGTTTTTGTGTATAGTTCACATTCTAAAGTCATAGTAAATTTTTTATTGTATACCATACAAATTCGTATCTTTGTATTGAAAATTCATTCTTTTGGTTAAAAATGAAACTAAGTTATTAAAAATTAATTTATTGTCTTGAAAATTTATCTTCTTTTGTTCGCAAAATTTAATCTGTTTGGATTGAAAAATAACTTTTTTGTTTGAAATTCAAATGTTTTCTAGAAAATTCTGAAAATTCTGAAGCTGAAGTACTTTGTTGAAAATTAATTTATTTCCTTTAAAATTAAAATCTTTTTTTGAAAATTTGTTTCCGTTGGGAATCAATTTATTTAAATCAAAATTTAACTGCATCATTTTTGTATAAAAATTTATTATTTTTAGTAGCAAATTTGTGTACTTTGTTAAGGATTCGTATTTTTCTGTGGAAAATTCATTACTTTAGCTGAAAATGTAACTGTTATTGAAAATTTATTTATTGTCTTAAAAATTTGAATTCTTTTGTTCCTAAAAAGTTAATCTGTTGGGATTGAAGATCACATTTTTTGTTGAAAATTAAAATGTTTCATAGAAAATTCGTATTTTTTCAACGAAAATTGAACTATCTGATACAAAATGCAAGTAAAGTCTACATAAGTCATTAACATACTCATATCAACGGAATCCTTAATTATTTATCTTTCATTACCCGTTCGCAAAAAAATATGTATATTACACTATTAGAAATTATGGTGTAAGGATGAAGAGTCATAATTCGTAGAATTTTTCTCTGTGTATAAGCTATAGGGAACCCGATATTTTCATATAAGTACTCCCGGCCGGACCGCCTTATTTGGCGGCGAGACCCAACCGGGTCTACTGATTCAATTCATTAAAGAGACTACTGAAGTATATAAAGTAGGGTGCCAGTTTAAAATTCTATATATTTTTTCTTAAGGTCTTATATATATATATATATAATTTTCTTGAGCTCCCGCAACAAAAGTGTTTACAACACTTTTGCCTGCACAAGTAGACCACTTAAATGTCAATAAAATGACGTTTCAGATAAAATTTGTTTATTTTATGCCAATATTTCTTTTAAGTTACATTATATATTTGTTTAAATATTTGTACTTTACATGTAAATTTTAAGTGGTCTATTGGCTGAAAAAAGGGTGTTAGGCGAAAGTGTTGTAAACAAGAAATCTTGTTTATGAAAAGTAAAATGTTTCTGTCGCGCTTGTTTTTCCACTAGAACCCTCAGTTCAGCTAAATAAGTGAAAAATGCCATTTTTTTTTGACATTTAAGTGATGTACTGTTAGAAAGAAGGGTTTTAGGCAAAAGTGTTATGAACAAAAAATGTCGTTTATAAAAAAGTCAGATGTTTTTTCACGATCATTGCTTTTCTAGAGCACGCAGTTTAGCTATTGTTTCTTCTGGGTAAAAGGAGTGGTGACGGGAGATTCAATACTCGATGCACTTTTCAGATAACTGAATTTATTCTTAATAACTGTAGTACAAGATTAGGCTTGTCGCTAAGTAACAAAGCACGTCCGCTCTGGTCGGAGCACGAAGAGTAACTGAGAGAGCCGACGCGCGGCAGCCGATGAGAGGAAACTTCATGGCCCTCGAGTGGCGCCCTCCACTGGATACGAGTTGAAGCCAAACATACCGCCCGCCTCGTTCCTTGAACGACTATCCGCTAGCCGCCCGCCGTAGAGGTCGAATTTACAAGATCCGATTCAACTGGCACAGCCTCAAGTGGTCGCTCCAACAAAGTATCCAAAGGTAACGATGCCAACTTGGTGATTGGCCGCACATATTCGCCATTGGAGGTTCTGATGGTAGCAACTCTTACGAGACCATCCTTGCCTGGGTGGTCTTGAGAATGCGAGCCAGAGGCCATCGCCCATTGACTGACAGGAGACTGTGGTCGACAACCACCACCATATCTCCGACCTTGAGGTTACTTCGAGATCGAGTCTATTTCGTTCTCTGCTGAAGTGTATTTAGGTACTCGAGACTCCAACGGTTCCAAAACTGATTGCGGAGAGCTCTGGCTAACTTCCAATGGGTAAGTTGATCGGGATTTTGCCCTTGCATTTCGACGTCGGGTATTGAGATCAACGGTCCTCCAATGGCGAAATGACCTGGAGTCAAAGCGTCGAGATCATCAGGATCGCCCGTCAATGCAGTGAGGGGGCGAATATTGAGAACCATTTCAATGCTGGCTAAGAGCGTGCTAAACTCTTCATATGTGAGCCGGCGGGTTCCCAAAACGCGTTTAAGATGTGTCTTCACCAACTTGACCCCGGCCTCCCAAAGGCCCTCAAAGTGAGGAGCTCCTGGGGGGATAAAGTGCCATGTGACCTCCTGCGTCGCGAGCGACCCAGAAACTTCTGTCCAACTCAGTTGCGAAGTTTCAAAAGCTTCCCGTAACTCGAAATCAGCCCGATGGAAATACGTGCCGTTGTCGCTCCACATCTCTGAAAGCTTGCCTCTGCGACTGAAGAATCTCGCCAAAGCCCCCATTAAGCTGTCGGTTGTCATGTCACCGACGAGTTCGAGATGCAACATTTTGGTGGCGAAGCATACCAAGACGACGATGTAGCCTTTGGTTGAACGAATGCCTCGTCCTTTAGCGGATAGTATTTGGAAGGGTCCCGCATAGTCCAATCCGGTCTTTAAAAAGGGCCGACTCGGAGTGACACGCGCTGCTGGGAGAGGAGCCATCACTTGGTTGGATGGCCGAGCTCAAGAGCGAATACAAATGACACATTTTGCCAAGGCAGAGCGGAGTTTCCTTTTTCCACCAAGAATCCAAGCAAGATGTAGCATGTAAGCGTATGTTGTGCGAAAACTTCCGTGTAGTGAGCGTTGGTGCGCCCAACTGATGATAAGGCCTGCAAGTGAACAGCGGCCATCGATCACTGGTGGGTGTCTCTCTGCATACGATAAGCCGGAATTCTGTAGTCGACCTCCAATTCTGATGATTCCCTCAGTGTCGATGAACGTACCCAAACCTTGGAAGGGAAGCCGCGCAGGTAGAGAAGTTGGGTTTCTTAATCGTTTGAACTCTTCTGGAAGCCACAAGGATCGGCTCAGGCGAACGCAGACATGAAATGCGGCCTTCAACTCATTTGCGGTGATAAATTTCCCTTTGGGTTCATGGTCCGCAGGCTGTCGGCGATGTTTAATCCAACGAAGCATGTATACAACGACTCTGAGGAGTCTTCCGAGATCAGAGTATCGATCCAAGAGGTCTGTATCGAAGCTCTTAAGTGCGCAACAAACCTTTGTGGTCGGAGAATTGACAAAGGATTGAACGGGAGCTGAGTTGTTGATGGAAGGCCAAAGGTCATCGGAAGAGGCGAGCCAGTCAGGACCAGACCACCACAACTTGCAAGATAATAATTGTGGAGGTTCAACGCCACGCGTTGCCAAATCTGCGGGGTTGGATTCCGTGGGAACATAACGCCAGATTGATGCTGGCAACAGCTCTTGAATATGTTCGACGTAATTGTCTATCAGAGCATTTCCAATGGGCTCACTCGACCGCAGCCAATGCAGTACAATTTGAGAGTCAGTCCAGGCAACCCAATTCGCCATGGGTATCTCTAAGTCAGACGCCAATGATCGTAGCAATTGAGCCGCTAACAACGATGCTCCGAGTTCTAAACGAGGAATTGTCATTCTTGGGACTTGGGTGGCAGGCGGCCGAAGACTCCGAATCGGCGAAAGTTTTGTCTTGGCTGCAAGAAGCCGAGTGCAGGTCTGGCTCGAGATTGAATCGACACGAGAATAAACTGTGGCTGCCATGGCCCGGCGACTTGCATCTGAGAAGACATGTAACTGGAGTTCAGCCGTGGGCTGCGTGTCAATCCATCGAGGAATATATATTTCACCGATGGCCTTGAGATTCATTGTAAATTCGGTCCATCGGTTGGTGAATGAGAATGGAATCGGTTCATCCCATTCAAGACCTGCTCTCCACAAATCCTGGACCAGTTGTTTTGCTATGAGAGTGACGGGCGCGATCCAACCGCAAGAATCAAACAATCTAGCAGTTGTGGCTAAAATGTTGCGCTTTGTCAAATTATGTGAGTCAATCTCGGGTGGAGTTAGACGAAAGCAGTCATTCTGCGGATCTCAGCAAACGCCGAGCTCGTTGATGAGGCCGTCGCTGCAAAGTTGAAGCCAGGTCGGGCGAAGACGGTCTTGTTCGGTTAAATCCTCTAGCAGCTCAGGTCGATTGGCGACCCATTTGCGGAGAGGAAATCCGCCAAGCTGCAGAAGATGAATAAGCTCATCTCGTAGCTTCTTCGCTTCTCGAAGGTCATTGTATCCCGTCAATATGTCGTCGACAAAGCGATCCTTTAGAAGTACTCGGGCTGCATCTGGCCACGCTGAACCATGATCTGTGCACAATTGTTGCAAAGTTCTCAGGGCTAGATAGGGCGAGCATGACTCACCATAAGTCACAGTCAACCGTTGGTAGTGGACGACTGGGTCATTTTCGCGGGCACTCCAGACGATGCACTGCAAATCGACGTCTTGTTCATTCACCAGAATCTGTCGGTACATCATGCAGACATCGGCGCCGAAAGCAATTCTGTGGCGTCTCCATCGAATCAACACGTGGCCCAGATTGGTTTACAACTTAGGCCCAGTGTGAAGCGTATCATTGAGACTTTGGCCAGTGGACGTAGGTCTAGATGCATTGAAGACTACTCTGAGGCGGCGATGATGATCTCCTCGTTGCCAAATTCCATGATGTGGTATGTAGTAAGTGGG
This sequence comes from Andricus coriarius, assembly GCA_932066315.1. Classification (NCBI taxonomy): domain Eukaryota; kingdom Metazoa; phylum Arthropoda; class Insecta; order Hymenoptera; family Cynipidae; genus Andricus; species Andricus coriarius. The sequence continues at coordinate 10,456 of CAKNWT010204738.1, read as the reverse complement.
GCGAGCGGTTGCGCGCAGATCGGGTGAAGGTACAGGTCTCATGTGACCAAGTCGAACGTACTCCGTCATGAAACAAGTGTACGCCTTTGCCATTTCGACGTCTTTACTTAATCGCCGATGCAAGGTGCTTAGGGAAGCTAACGCTCCATTTAAACTTTCGCCGAGCATTTCTAGACCTTCTTGTTTCAATGGTAGTCGAACTATATATCGTCCTTCAGACGTTCGTTGGTGACAAGCGAAGATGACTTCGCACTCTTCGTCCAACGGGGACGGGCGTGAGGCCCGTGGCAAATCCTCCAATTCCCAAAACCGTTGCATCAAGGAAATGAGCTTGTCATGCCATGTCGTCTCCGGGCAGGTGATGAGTGTGGTACAAGTGATTGTGGTCGGAATAACATCCTTTGACGGTGCTCTACCTGTTATGATCCAACCAAAAGCAGTCCTTTGAGCCATCATCTCGTTTCGCCGAAGCAGCTCGGGTCGCAGGAACAAAGGGTAAACGTCGGCTCCGAGTAGAAGATCGACAGCTCGATGATGGCCGAACCGAGGGTCGGCGAGCTCCAGTCCTTCCCAATCGTGCATTGCTTGTTCGTTTGTAAATCCTGCTGGTGTAGCGAGGTTGAATTTCTGGAGGCAATAGACTCCGACGGAAACAGGCGGGAAATCGCCGGCTGTATGAATGTGGAAGTGAGTGCGGGTTCGAGCGTGGTCCATTGGACCACCCGCCACTCCACTGATAGTGATAGCTGTTTTGTGTAAGGAGGCTCGAAGTTTGCGAGCAAGACTGATCGATGTCAATGTCAATTCAGCACAAGGATACAACAAGGCACGTACCAACACCGGTTGCCCGTCGTCACAACTTAGTTGCACCATGGCTGTGGGAAGAAGAACTAGCCATGAACGAGGCGCATCCTGGCTAGAAGTAGATGTCCCAGGAGTTGCTGTGCTAGTCCGAGAGAATTTGGCCGGAGAAGGTTCATTTGTAGTTGGCGCTTCTCGCTTGCGATCGGTTGGATGGAGCATGTTGTGATGACGGCTCTGGCAAACCATGCATGTCCCAGGTGATGGGCAATTGACGGTAGAGTGGCCCGGTCTCAAGCAGTTGAAACAAGGACCCGCCTTCATGGCGAATTCTCTGCGCTCCATCGACGTTAAACGGATGAAGCTGCTACAGCGACCTATGTAATGAGGGCCGCGGCATTTGTCACATGGAGCTGGAGCCGCTCGAAGAGCCAAAGTCCTATAACTGCGTTGTTGGCGTTGCTCCAGAGGTGTCGGCGTGCAAGCTCGGTTCGCTGAAGTGCTCGGTGGCCGTGAGGATTCTGCAGAGATGAGAGTGCGATAGCGTCGTTGTAGAAACTGAGAAAGAACAGCGTATGTGGCCGAATGGTCGGCTTCGAAGTCACGGTATGCATCAGCGCGCTCGAGCTCGTCCTCCCACGCTCGTCGAGTGTGTCGATCAGTCGTTGGAGTCCAGCAGCCGTCTCGTGTCTCATTGGTGGAATGTTGCGTAGGGCTGTGAGATGATCTTGGACCAATAAGCGCGGGTGCTCATAACGTGCCTCCAGTAATGCCCATGCCGTGGCATAGTTGGCCCCTGTCACCTGCATGGTTTCTATTGCGTTCTTTGCGTCGCCTTGCACTCGAGCCTTCAAGTAGAACATGCGCTCGACGTCACTGAGATTTGCGTTCATGTGTATGAGATTGCGAAAGTGATCTCGAAACGTCTCCCAATCCCCACGTCTTCCAGAGAACATAGAAACTTCTATGGTTGGCAGCTTCCATCCTCCTCGTACATTTGTGTTAATGGCCGCGGGGATCGCGACTACGTTGTTGGCGGCCTGAGTAGCTGCTGGGATAGTGACCAGTGGTGGCTCGAACCTGCGTCGCTGCTCGTAGATTCGAGTGCGTGCGTTGACATAAGCATTCTCTTCTGCATAAGAGTTTTCCACGTGTGTGTGCCGAACGCTTCTGAAGTGCGTCATCATATGAGACGACTCCGTGTAAGTTGTCTCTTTAATAAAGAAAGAGATAGAGATAGGCTATCGCTCGACTATTCTTCTCGCCGTCATGTTTTGTCTTTGGACCTCTGAAGAAAGGCGCAATAGTGATAGAGAGAAAGAGAGGGAGATGCAGGAAAATCTTCGACTGCCTCTCCCACCTGGCCCTCACATCCTTTGTTCGGCATGCAGGTCATGTGAGATTGCTCGCTCATGTGTGAAAAGAGAAAGCGAAGGGAGTCAGAGAGTGAGTGAGAGAGCGATGCATGCAGGATGATGTTCGACTACCTGTCCCACCCGACTCTCACATCCTTTGTTTGGCATGCAGGTAATAAGAGATTGCTCGATCATGTGTGAAAAGAGAAAACAAAGGGAGTCGGAGAGCGAGTGAGATAAGGATATGCGTAGGAGAATTCTCGACTGCCCTTCACTATACTCTCCCGTCCTTTGTTATACAACCATGTGTGGGAGATTGCTCGACCAGATTTGTTATTAATTGTGCATAATACTACTTACATGACAAAGACTGCCGTCGACGTACACCTGGTGACTCCTTGTCTATGCTTTTAATGTCGGCTGGCCTTTGTCTGCTCTCCACGCCACGATCACCTCCCTGTAGTAGCTGAATCCAGCTCGACGGACCAATGTTTCTTCTGAGTAAAAGGAGTGGTGACGGGAGATTCAATACTCGATGCACTTGTCAGATAACTGAATTTATTCTTAATATTTGTAGTACAAGATTAGGCTTGTCGCTAAGTAACAAAGCACGTCCGCTCTGGTCGGAGCACGAAGAGTAACTGAGAGAGCCGACGCGCGGCAGCCGATGAGAGGAAACTTCATGGCCCTCGAGTGGTGCCCTCCACTGGAGACGAGTTGAAGCCAAACAGCTATAAAAGTGGAAAATGTAATTTTATTGACATCTAAGTGGTCTATTGGCCAAAAAAGGGGTTGTAGGCGAAAGTGTTATTAGCAAAAAAGGTTATTTATGGAAAATTAAAATGTTTTTCTCTACATTCATTTTTTCTCTAAAACACGCTGTTCAGCTAAAAAAGTGGGAAATGTAATTTAATTGACATTTAAGTGATGTACTGTTCGAGAGAAGAGTTTCAGGCAAAAATGTTTATAAAAAAGTGAAATGTTTTTTCACGTTCATTTTTGCTCTGGAGCATGCAGTTCAGCTAGAAAAGTGGGAAACGTTTTTTCAGTAAAACGTTTGTTTATTCTATTGACACTTAAGTGGTCTACTGGACAAAAAAAGGGTTTTTGTCAACAGTGTTATAAACAAAAAATGTTTTTTAGAAGAAAGTAAAATGTTTTTGTCGCATTTATTTTTTCACTTGAACCCTCAGTTCAGCAAAAAGAGTAAAAAATGTCATTTTGCAGACATTTAAGTGATGTACTGTTCGAAAGAAGGGTTTGAGACCAAAAATCTGTTATTACGAAATGTTCCTTGCAAAAAAATGAAATATCTTTATCATATTTTTTACCAGAGGCCATAGTTCAAGAGAGAAAATGAAAAAAAAAGACATTTTTCATCTTCAATCGCCTTGATCCGGATCTAAGATACTTTTTTTTCGAAAAATAAAGAATGCGAGAAATTTTGTTTTCATTTCAAGAAAGATCTCAGGAGGCAAGACCCAATGAATTTATGAAACTTAGATTACTTAAGTGTCGTATCTGAACAAATTAAATACATTTTCAAATTCTCACCCTATAGTATTTTTTCTTAAAACAAAAAACTTACCATGTGTTTTTCCTTTTACGGCTAAAAAAATATTTAGCGAACCTAGAACTTTAAACGTCTGGCCGGATCTCAAGATAATTTTATATAAAGAAACAAAAAGTACAAGGTCTTTTTTTGTCAAAAGCCGGAAGAGATCTGATGCAGTGTTTTGACATAATATTTTGAGGCCACAATATGTAGAAATATTTAATATTATGTTTTGGGTTTCTCGAAGGTGGCGTCACTGAACTCGTTTGATTTCAACATAAAATAAATTAATTTAAATCGGAAATTTATAAACTCAAAAAGTTGCAAGTCTATGCGAGATCTAACTATCATCGGTTCTAAAGCAAAATAAACAAAAAAGAAGCGCAATACCTTATTGAATCTTGCTTTTGTGTGTGCCTTCTAAAAGTTCGAATATTGGCGAACTATGATTTTGATAGGCTTACATTTAAATAAATTTAAAAAAAAACTTGATTAACTAGCAAATCTCAGTTTTACAATCATCGTTTGTAGCTAGAAAATCGTGCTGCTAACCATTTAAAATTTTTTTAATTGAATACAATCTTTTAATTATGCTAAGATACTTTATGAAACCATTCATTTGTAAGCCCCTGGCTTTATTTTATCAATTTTTATTATTAATTCCAATAAAATAATTCTTTGATTTTAATTTAGAGGGCAAACTAACTCATGAAGCCAGGGTGAGATTTCGATCACTCCCCAGAGACATGAGTGCAACGTGATAATTTATTTTGAGAGTTAATCTCTTTGGGGAAAAATTATCATCTGCACCCACCTTACGAGCCCTAGGAGAAACGCGTTTCTCCAGAAGAACGAAAAGTAAAATGTAGATTCAAAGTTTTCACTATTTGGGAGAGAATACTAGCAGACCGAGGGGTAATCGCATATACTCCCTGGAAAACTAGGCATTCACTCAGAAATTGCATAATGGAATTTAGCTTTATTTAAAATAATTTATTTTTAAATAAAAGCCTGAAAAAATAAAGTTAAAAGGAAAGAAAGTAGTCTCAAGCAAAGTACGCTACAACTTTGCTTAAGCTAGCCAAGGGGAGACACCTTAATTACTTGAAAAATCCCTAATATGATGGATGAAGTCCTACACACAAAACCTGTTACTTTCAACTGCAAGACTGCTCTCCTCAGGAGCAGAGAACCTGATCGCCTACTCACTAGGAGCCTCGAGACGCTTCTCGAGAGCGCTGGCTTCTTGTAGTCAGTCGGCCATGTCTCTAATTACTAACCAGTAGAGGAAGTTGAAAAGTTATGGTAAAATAAGGTTGCAGTTTATGCAAGGCCTTGCCTCGAGAGGAGAACCGAATAGAGTATTTCCACATGTGACGTCATTTCAAAATGTCCGAAAGGCTCAGGCATAACATTGCATTGTATACATTTCGTCGTGTGTATTATGTTAGTTAAAGAATTGTGTTTATCGGCAAATTAAAAATGTCTAGTGATTAGTGAATACTTTTTGATTTTATCTGGTGGAGTCAAGGTCCGTTATTGTGATAAACTAATTGCACTTGGCAATTTATATCTCTACGCTCTAAAAAGTGAGGAATTTTCCACAAGCATTAGTGAATTACCCGTAGTGAGTGAGATCGATCTTGTATCGTATTTTACGATAACCCATAGTTATTACACGCGCAAACAATTGAAAGCTTATAAAATCTTAGAGGCTTTTAAGTTTTACCAAGCCGTATTTGTTGAAAAAGTGGAAGAGGGTAGATGACAACTTTCTAGTGTGTGGTGAGGTTAGTATTGTCACGTTCATTTATTAGTAACTTCATGGATTCTTATATCACAACATTTATATTGAAATATATTTTGTTTTGTAATGTGTCACTAAATTTGGTCTCTACTTAATAATAACGCTTACTTGAAAAGTAGCATACGATTTTGAACATATTGCCAGATGATTTAAATTTTAGGTTAGAAAATGTTCATTGTAATAAAAAAATCTCCTTGATTTTTTCAAATAAATGTAGACAATATATAACCTCAAATTTAAATCATCTGGCAATATCTTCAAAATTGTATACTACTTTTCAACTAAGTTTTACTATTAAATAAATACAAAATTTAATGACACGTTACTAAACAAAATGAACTTTGATATAAATGTTTTGATATAAGAATCCATCCAGTTAATGAAAAATGAACATGCCAATACTAACCTCACCACGCACTAGAAAGTTGTCATCTATCTTCTTGCACTCCACTTTTTAAACGAATCCGGTTTCGTAAAACTTATAAGCCTCTAAGATTCCATAAGCTTTCCATTGATTGCGAGTGTAATAACTATGAGTTATCGTAAAATACAATACAATATCAATCTCACTACGGATACATCACTAATGCTTGTGGAAAATTACTCACTTTTCAGAGCGTAGGGATCTAAATTGTACATTGCACTTAGTTTTCGATTAACACAATTCCTTAACTAACAAGGAAACCTTTCGATGTTTACCACTCCGATTTTCTCCAAATTTATACATATTGTAGGGCATCAAAAACTAAGCGACACGTGTTTTTTTATCTGCGGATAAACAATTCCAAGGGGTGAAAACAACCCTTGAAGTTCACACCCAAAAATGAGTTTTTTAAATTATAACGTAAACCAATCAATTATTTTCTTTCAAATCAATTGTATTTAATTTCCCTTTGAATTTCGAATATGTATTAAATTTGAAATTCTAAATTTGTAATATATTATTCTCAGGGCTGCCACTGGCGACATTATTTGAAAAAATTAAAGAAGTGAATTCTCAAACTTAAAAAGTGACTAAGAGTGACTAATGTATAATAATAATGTGCCGAATGGTCTTATGTATTTGAAAGAATTCAAAAGGATCGGAACACAATTTTAATCATCCCCAATATTTCATTGATTTCAGTAAAATTTGAGTGAATTTAGAAGAATTAAGGGTAAATGAAAAAAATCGATGAAAATTATAAAGTTCAAGGCGAATAAAAAATAGTTCACTTTTTTTACCTTTTTCAAGTAATTTCTTCATCTTTGCCCCTGAGCTAACAGACGCTTCTTTCAAGTCGGAACTCTATCCACAATTCAGTGTCACTGTCTGGGAGTGGGGTCACTTGGGTTTATGCATCAGGAAGTGCATATCTGCCGAGCGGCAAACAAATTAATACGGCGTGGGGTGCGTTTGTTAATCATTATAATTATACTTTTTTCAAGAGAACGCCAAGCTGATAGTCCAAGATGTCCTCTTTAGAGAGCCGGTTGAAACTTTTTAATCGGTTGATTAGGAAAAACTTCAGATTCTTTTTTAAATACTCATTTTCGCATGTATTTGACACTTCTTCCCTTTAAACCATTTTTTCACCCATGTATAATTGAACCGTATTCTCGCATATGGGAAGTGTTTTACGCGAAGGAGAAAGTTGGTGAACGATTGTATCCCATTGTGGGGTTAGAAGGCAAAACAATTGAGAGGTGGGTTCTAGGGTTAATGGTCAGAGAAAAGCCAGGGAATTTTAAGAAAGAAGTTTTGCGGCTACCCTGTCTAAAGTTAAATTGATCTATATTCAAAAAGTATTCCTACCCTTTTCTTTTACAGATATGTTCAAATTGGAAACAGATCTAAAGATAGAGAGACTCAAGCAGGAACGTCTGGAGATTCGACGGTTTGAGAGATAATTGGAACATTGTCGAACAATTTATCTAGTTTTGGAGTCGAATAACGGCTTTGAAATGTAGTGTAGAGGCAAAGACTTAAAAAATAAATGGGACGAGGTTAGTTGAATCACAGAAGCAACCGCATTTTTTTCAAATGTATCAGGAATCAAAAACTTTTATTTTTCACTTTATTTCTCGATTATTTTTACAGAGGACAAATGAGAGAAGATAGAAACGCTCTGGAACAATTTACAAGATGTCAAGAAGAAAGAGTACAAATTAGTAGCAGGAACCAATGGCAACAAAGAAAGTGTCAAGGCCGATACGAAAGCCATCCAGAAAATGATTCCCAACATACGCGTAGACGAAAAAATGTTAGCCACAAATCACGCCGATTTCATGGAATGGCTCGGTGGGCAAACCAAAGAAAGTTATGGCTCGCCTAATTGTAAAAAAATATGAGCACTTTTGAAGTATGTTATCCATTTTTTTTAAATTTGAGGTCGATATCGTGTCAACAAAAATCTGGGATCGGGGCGAAAGAAGTGTTCTATGACTTTAAGAATTAAAATAATATTATCAGTCATTTCTCATGAAAGAAAAAACAATGTTTTTTGAGGAAAAAGTTTCAAACATATAAAGAATAATTATTTTAACAATAGTTTTTGTAATTTAATTTGTTCTAAGTTTCGCTTCTTACCAATCAAAAAGAAAATGGATGGTTTCTATTAAAAGTCAATCAATTTTCGAAAATTGACAAAAAGCGATAGACAAAAACATTGTTGAAATAAATTTTGTTGTAAGTTTTAAAATGTTTGCAGTAAAAGTAATGTTTTTTATTTGAAATATCATCATCAGATTTTTTTCTCTCCAGAGATCTAATTTTTGGCAAAACTACCTTGAGCTGCTTTACTTGTTGAAAACATTTGCTTTTTTAATTGCTGAAAACTGCTGCAATTCCAATTTGCAATGGTGCAGTTTAAAGCCCTTATAATTAAAAATGGTTTCTATATTTGCAAATGTAGCAATAAGGTAATTTTTTTTCCATTCTCAAACTTTTAAATATTGTAGATTTAAAAATGATAACAATACATTAACCGATTTCAATTTTTTTTACTTGTTTTCGATGTCGGACTAAAAATTGTTACCCCTCAGCTCAAAGGATTCGATTAATTTTCGCATTTTTACTTCGCTCGGCTGAAAAGTGTAGTTTTAAATTTACATCGAAAGTATTGATTATAGTAAGGAAGAAATTACGAATCTCGGAAAGAAATATTTATGAGAACGATGTTAAACATATCAAAATTTTGTATTTAACTAATTTTATTTTTTCTCAGACTTTTATATCACTGTGAATGTATTTCCAACAACCTAATTATATCCAATTTAAAAAAATAAATTCTTTAATGGCAGAAATCATTGAAAATGATTTAAGAATATAACATTTCTTATAAAAAGATTGTTTGTTCTTTTCGACAAATAAAAATAAATGTTTAATCTTTCCCCTATTTCCCCCTTTTTCGTTTGAAAATCACCCTATTTCCTCTTTTTTTCACTCCTTTTGCACTGTGATCCCTGTTTGTGGGGTGTCCAGGGCCGGCTTTTGGGGTGTGCGAGCTGTTTTTCTGATTCTAGGTGTCAAGATCAGTAACAGCTTCTTCACTGAACCGTTCAAAGATCTGTGCTGCTCCTCTAATCCCTTATTTGGACCAAGATATTTTGCCGCCTAGCTGAATGAAAAAATAAATAATAGTTATAAGAGCGACACTGATTTAGGAAATTTATGATAAAATTTTAAAATATATAGGTTATAATAAGGCTTAGGCATGACGAATATAACACAGGCCGACAAGTTTCAGAACCAGAAACCAGAGTATACTTGTCCGAAGGTTTTGAGTGCGCTGAACACGAATCTGGCCTCAGAATTGCTCTATCACCGTACATGTTTTAAGGGTGTCGAGTCATGTGTTATCGCATGTGTTATGTCATGTTCCATGACATGTTATGTCGTGTTATGTGCGATGTCATGTCATTTCATGTGTCAACACGACATGGCATGACCCATCACACATGCACATGACCTGACATGACACATGACATGTCATACCACAAACATACATGACATGAGATGACATGCTATGATACATGACATGACACGTGACATAACACATGATAAGACATGACATGATATAACACATGTCATGACATGCAATGACATGTCATGTCATATGTCACTTCAAGTGTCATGTCATGTCATTTTGTGTTGACACATGGCATGACATATCATGCCATGTGTCTTGTCATGCCATTTTTCAAGTCATGTGATATGTCATGTCATATCGTGCCATGTGATGTCATGTGGTGTTAAAACATTGCATGACGCATGACATGGAACATGACACATTAGATGACATTATATGAAAGACGTCATGCCCTGCTAAGTTATATGTCACGTCAAGTGTCATGTCATGTCACGACACGGCACGACATGAAATGACATAACACGAAATGACGTGACAGGACATGGTACATAAGGACATTATATGTCATGTGTCACTTTAATTGTCATATCATGTTATGGCAGGTGTCATGTCGTGTTGACACATGACCTGCCATATCATGTCATTTTTCAAGTCATGATATTCCGACCTAATTGACATGTCCTGTCATGTCCTGAGCATGTCATTTCATGTCGTGACATGTCATGTTTCATGTAATGAAATATGAGATGTAATGTCATGTCATTTGTCAACACGACATGGCACATAGGGACATTACATGCCAAGTGGCACGTCAATTGTCATGTCGTGTCGTGTCATGTCATATCATGTCATGCCATGACATAAAAACGAAACTTTAAATGATATAACATGACATGACATGACATGATAAACGACACATGACATAACACAAGATATGGTACATGACATGACACATGACGTCCTGTCATGTCATATCATGTCATGTGACGTGTCTCGTGCCATGTCGTGTCACGTCACGTCATCTCATGTTATATCATTTCATGTGAAATATCGTGTCATCTCATGTCATGTCGTGTCTTTTCATATC
>CAKNWT010204733.1:0-15288 GCA_932066315.1 Andricus coriarius | reverse complement strand
AATTAGAAGAAATAAATCTTGTTGGAATGTCAATATTAGCTTACTTTCAAGAATATTTAATCAAAAAATTCACTTTTTCTAAGAAAAGCCGTTGAATTAGGACATTTCGTTTTGGATAGATTTCAATACATTTTGAGAGGTTTCGATACATTTCGAGATAATTCGAGAGATTTTTTCTGGAGGAGATTTATGAAATAGGATTACTGTAACCAGTTAATTACTCTATCCCATACTTTGTTATATCTTGAGAGGTCCCTTTTTAAATTAAAAGCCCTGTTACATTCTCTCTTTATAAATAACATCTCCATGAATTCTCTTTTTTCTGATTTGTTTCATGATAAAGAATTTTAATTTCATTCCAATTGAAGCCATGAACATGTGTAATTTTATGCTTAAAATGGACTGAGTGATATCTGGGACTTCTGTGAAAATTATTTTCATGTTCATTTTTCCTACGTCTAAGTGCCCTTTTTGTCTGTCATATATGTATAAACTGCATTGCAATCTCTACAATTAACTTTGTAAATTACAATCCCAATTTTACAATTTTTCAATCATATTGCTCTTAAAAGTATCTCTATAAATAGTATGTAAACCTAATATTCCCAACATTTATTTCAAAATCTTCGAGATTTTACTTCATTTTGATCATTGTTTTTGTTTTTAATATGATTTATTCTGTTATGCGCAAGTTTTTCAATGAACTCAAAAGGATAGTGGTTTAGAAAAACAATTTGTTTACATAGTTCAATATTTTTTTCATGGAAAACTGGATGTGATAATTTAAGGGCTCTATCAATCAAATTTTTTATAATTTCTATCTTATTTTGAATAGAGTGATTTGAGAGAAAAATAAATGTTCTTCCTGAACAAATAGTTTCCCTATGCTAGTCAGTGATAATATGTCTTTCCTCGGATTCAATTAAAGTTATGTCAAGAAAATTTAATTTTCCTTCAGTTTCAACTTCAACAGTAAATTCTAATCTTGGGTGTATACTATTGAAAGCATTAAGAAGAGTGTTAACATTATTTTTATGTACACTAAGTACTGAATCGTCTACATATCTTGCAAAAAAATCAATATTAAAATCAATTTTTTGGAAAACTTCATTCTCTATATCCTCCATAACAATTTCAGCTAAAATAGGAGACAAAACTGATCCTTTGGGAGCTCCAAGCTTTTGTCTATAAAAATTATTATTAAATTTGAAATAGACTGAATGAAAAACATATTTTATAGCATTTAGAAATTGTTTTTTTTGGAATTTTGGTATTAATTTCAATCAAATCCCAAGGTTTTTGTATAGCATTTTCAACTCTTTCATAAGGGATATTTGGAAACATAGCTATTACATCAAAAGAGACAAAGATGTGATTCAAAGGTATTATTACATTGTCAATTAGTTTTAAAAAAGCATGACTATTTTTAATTGATGTTTTTGAGATTTCTATTAATTTTTCAATAATTTGACTCAAAAAAATTCTTCCAATTTTCTAGTTGGAGAATCTATTGTTGAAATAACTGGTCTTAGAGGGTAGTCAGTTTTGTGATCTTTAACAAAGCCATAGGCTAAGGAGAGATTAGTATTCGTTGTATCAATATCACATCTTTCAAATATATTTGATTATACTAAACTTAATTTTTAAGTAATACTAATTGAAATATTTCCGAAAGGTGAAGTTTTTTGGAAGCTTATTTTTTAATTGTGAATCATTTTTTGCTTATTCTGCAAAAATTATTCAATGCAAAATGGATTTCTTTTCAATCTTCATTAAAAACCTTAAGAAAAGTTCATACGGTTAAAGTTTTCATCGTTTTCAACTTCTTTTTTTATTTAACCTATAACTTCACATAGTTCAGTTTTTCAGGTGAATATTCAAATCAAAAGGCATAATTTGAAACCAGCTGAAGCAGGGCTTGAAATGTTTCAAATTTCGGACTAGACGCCTTTTGTATGTGCCCCCCCCCCTCCCACTTACAAAAATAAGCCAAAAAAATATTTGTTTCATTATATCAATAACAGGTTTCACAGACCGAAATTCTCTAAAAACAGGGAAAATAAGCAGGAGCATCCTTAGGAAAATAGAAGAATAAATTCTTTTGCATAAAATTAATGTGGTTACTATCCTAAATTCAATTTGAAACGCTTTGAATTTCTAAAATTTCCAGTAGAAATATTGCACTTTCAACAGGATATATAAATTTTGAACCAAATAGTTTAATTTTCAAGTAAAAATATGAATTTTCAACCAAACAGAATAATTTTCTACGAAAAAAGTCAAGTTTTTTACAAAATACATGAATTTTCAAGTAACAGAAAATCATTTTTCAACCCAAAATCAAATAATTAAATTTTCAGTTGAAAAAAATTAACTTTTAACCAAAAAGAGTACAAATTTTCAACAAAATTATAAAATTCTTAAACAAAACCGACTGAAATAGTACAATTTTCAGCTAAAAAGTTAATTTTTACAACAAGAAAGAATGAATTTTCTACAAAATACTTATATTCGCTACCAAAGAGATAATTATATCTTCAACCAAACACATTAATTTTTAACAAATTATTTGAACGTTTAACCAAGTTGTTGAAGATTTAAAAAAACATAACATTTTAACGAAAAATATACTAGTTGATGTTTCAACCAAAAAAAGAAGGCATTTTCAACAAAATACTTAGATTTGTTACCATAAGAAATTAATTTTCAGCTGAAATGATAATTTTCTAAACCAAAAAATGAATTTTCAACAAAGCAGTTCAACTTTAAACTAAGAAGTTGAATATTCAACTAAAAAAAGTAAATTTTCTAACAAAAGTGTAATAGTGATGTTTCCAATTAAAAAGTTAATTTTTAACCAAAAGAACGAATTTTTACAATATAGTTACACTTTCGATCACAAAGATGAATCTTTAACCTAAAATACTAATTTTTAACAAATGAATTCTACTTTTAACCATTTATTTGAATTTTCAACCAAAAAAGATAAATTTTCTTCGATAGAAGAAGAAGGAATATTCAAATCAATAGTTACGTTTTCAACAAAGAAAATGAATTTTTAACTAAAAGGATAAATCTTTAACCAAAAAAATTAATTTTTAACAAAGAAGTTCAACTTTGAACCAAATAGTTGAATTTTCTACTAAAAAGATAAATTTTCAACAATAAATGTAATAGTTACATTTTCAACCAAAAAGATTAATTTTCAACTAAAGAAAAAAAAGGAATATTCGTAACAAACAGTTACTGTTTCAACAAGGAAAATGAATTTTTAACTAAAATGATAAATCTTCAATAAAAAAAATCCATTTTGAACAAAATTTTCAATAAAAAATCGAATAGTTACATTTTTAACAAAAAAGTTAAATTTCAACAAAAAATACAAATTTTCAAGAAAACATTCAAATTTGCAACCAAAAAGGATTACGCTTTAACAAAATTATTGCATTTTCATATAAATAAATAAATTTTGGACCTAATAATAACATTTCTTACCAAAAAAGATTAATTTTCAACCAAAAATATAATAGTAGAGTATTCGACCAAAAAGAATGAACTCAAAAAAAATAGTTTGATTGTCTTGTTGGTCTCTATTAATTCAGTTCGCATGTAAATGTAAAAACGACAAAAAGGGACAAAGAGGTGAATAGAGGAAAGACCGTGGAGCCTGCGATAAATAAGTAAAAATTTTGATAATTTATAAACTAAAGAATAATGGTTTAAATAAACATTGAAGTTAATTTTAAATACTTTTAAGCTATTAGATTAAAAAACTGAAAATTTTGCTTGGAAAATAAAGTTAGTTTTCCACTTCACTTTTTGAATTCGGACTTTTTGTTTTCGTTGAAAACAATGGAAAGTTTAACCGCGTGAACTTTTCTTCAACTTAAATATTTAAACGGTTGAACATATAAATTATTTGAATTATTTAAATATTTAACTGGTCCAGTGCGGAGCACTAGGAAATACTTTTGACAGAAATTTTATTTTATTACAATGAGAAAGCCGTTTTGTTAACTTGAACTGATGATTCTTGTAATTGTCAAAATCAGTTAAAATCACTTTAGTTTTTAGAGTAATCAGTGCCGGTTCACCCCTTAAAAAATGATAAATAAACAGTATTGGAATTGTTCAAAACTTTCTAAATATCTTTCTTAATGATTCGAATTTTTCCTAATTTTTAAAAAATCTTTTATAATGAACAAAATCACCTTAAAATCTACCAGATTTTTTTGGACATTTTTATATATTATTCATTTGAAATTTTCCCAGGAATCTTAAGTGTATTTTTTATTCTCTTCAAACCTTTTTAAATTCTTCAAAAGCTCTTTTTTGCGTAATCTTCAAAAATCTGCATTCTGTTCAAAATTTTTTGAAATTTTAAGATTGAAATAATTTTCGAATCTTTTCAAAACTTCTAAAATTCATTCGAACATTTACCAGAAATCTTATTGTGGGTACCGGTAATTTTTTGATGCCCGGTTGTAAGTTTTTGTCCATAATTTAATTTTTCTCATCTATTTAAACGTGTGAAAGCCTTACAATAAAATTTTTATCTTTTATCAATAGTATTTAGAAACATTCAAAAATAAATTGTATCATGAAATAAAATGACTTAATTGGAAATTTGGATGCACAAAATTAATATTTTATTTATAATATAATATTTAATTTAAAAAATTGAAATAAACGAATTATTTCTTTACACTTTTATCAGTATCACATCACATCACTGGCAACGTATAACTGAAGGAAAGTGAAGCGATAACATTATTTCTATTATTACTTTTTGCCATAATTTGAGAAGATTCATAAGAAAATATATATAATAATATATGGAAAAGTTTGAAGAGGGGGGGGGCTAAAAATGTAATGCCTGAGGGCGCAATTTCCTTAAACTTTCAAGTCTCCTTTGAATGATAATTAAAAATAGAAAAGTCCTTAAAACTTTGCAGTATTATAATTTGAGAGACGCTCGAAGCACTTGTGTGGTTAAACTAAATTCAAGAAGAAAATTAGCAAACAATTATTCTGTAATTAGCACTGCATCTTCCGAAATGCGGTGATGGATACTACGCTGCCGGGTGTTCGGAAACCGGTTAATTGACTTTTAAACCTCTAATTACGGAGTTAGCAGTTTGTATTTTAGCGAATTTATATATCAAAAACGCAAAGATTTCCGTTTGCCAGTGCCATTTGGTCTAAATAAAAAAATTAAAAACGAAATAATGATTCTATACACGTGAAAAGAAAATTTAATCCAATTGTTTTTTTTTTTTAGCAAAAATATAATAACAAGATTTTGTTACAAAAATAAATATGATGATAGGTTTCATTTTCATGAAAAGTAATGATCTTTTATTCTTTACTAGTGAGATATTGAATTTCTTTTGAGTTAATTATGTTCTATATAATGTAGAAAGAATCAATTTTCTTTTAAAGAGGAATCAGGGATTTTTCAGAAGAGCGAAAAAACATTCTGTAAAATCGAAATCACTATTGAAATATAAAATTTGATTAGAAATAATTATCCATTTTCGACGAAATAGATGTATCAACTGGCAATCTCAAAGTGACACTAACCACAAATTGGAACCGGCTAAACTGCGGATTGCGATAAACAATTTAATCTTTATTTTAAATAACAAATAAAAACTTACTTCCGAGGTATTGAGTTTCTAAATGAGGATAAAAAAAGTTTTGATCCAAGATTTCATTTACAATTTCAAAATCGGTTTTCTGTAGCGGTCCAAAATCGAATTTTCAATGTTTTACACAAATAAAAACCTTCTCCCCAATAATTGAAAAGATAAATAAAAATAAAAAATGTTTGATACAAACAAATCATTCTGTTCCGAGAAATTAAATACATAAAATTTAAAAAAAAAAGAATAAATTGCTGAAATAGAATACTACGCTAAAATTGTTACTGAAATTTAAATTACATTTTTTTAATGCCGTATTGAAAAAAAGAAATGTCGAACAAATCTTTTTATGACAATGCGTATTTGATTTTTTAAAGAATTTTTAATGCAATAAACTCATTATCGAAAAAAATTTGGTTTTCTAATTCTGCACTGCCGCCCTTCATATATAGTAATTTTGAAAATGTAACCTTATACCTTTTATAAAATAATATTAATCACAGAATGAACCTAGATATATCAAACGGTTGCATGTCATTCTGATCATCAGCTTTAGATCAATATGATCCACTTTTGCGGATCCAAAATTAATTTTTAAGCAACTTCATTCATATCTGACGAGTGTCAGTTGCTACACTTTTTATTGAAAGTTGTATGATAGTCATGACCGACATAATAGTTCTAAAACAAGGAATGTTTCAGAAAATGTTTAATTTTAGGGCGGGAGATAAATTTCCCCACTTCTGGAAAGTTTACAACTTCCTAAAAATATTCCAAATAGTTTTACTTTCAGCCAAAAGTGGAATAGTTAAATTTTCAGTTGAAAAAATCAATTTTCCAGGAGAAAAAAAATTTCAACAAAATAGTTCAATTTTCCACCAAAGAGATGAATTTTGAACTAAAATTATGAATCTTCGACCGAAAAAATTATTTTTTACCAAAGATTACAAACAAAACAAACAAAAAAAACTAATTTTGAACCAAAAAGTTCAATTTTCAACAAAGTAATTAAATTTTCAACCAAATAATTACATTTTCAATCAAAAATGATTAAATTTCCACCAAGAGAGATTCAATCTAAAGATGAATTTATATCAGAACGGTTGATTTTTCAACCAAGAAAGATTATTTCAGTCAAGAGAGAAACAGCATGTAAAATTCTTGAATTTTCAAGCCAAAAGAGCGAATTTTCTTCAAAAATTTAATTTTCGACCTGCATATATAAATTTTCAACAAAAAAGTTAATTTTCAACCACATGGTTGAAGTTTCTACCAAACTAGTTGAATTTTCAATCCAAAAAGATGAACTGTCAACAAAAAAGTTAAATTTTTCAGAAAAAAATGACTTTCTAACAAAATTGTTGAATTTTTAACAAAATAATTAAATTTTCAAGCAAATCATTTCATTTTTAACAAAAAATGATACATTTTCAAACAAAAATATAATAGTAGACAAGACATTTTGCGTACTTTTTTCAGTGTAATTTCTAAATAAAGTCGTCTAAATTTTTAAAATTGGCTAAATTATGCTTTTGATACAATTAGTTCACTGGGAGCATTATGAAAAAAAGTTATTATTTAAAGAAAAAGTGCAAAATTACTGGGAATTAAAGTGGTCTACTTTTTAGCGATCACCCATCTACACTGCAAATATGATTTTTGATCTCTGAAATTGGTGTTTTCGTTCAATTTTTGGTGTAAAATATTCAGAAAAAAATTCTTTAATTGGTTTTTTGAAGTCCCATTTCAAAAAAAGCTATAATCCAAATTTTATTCTACATATCATTTTGATCCAATTTCATGATCAAATTCATAAACTGGCATTTAAGCAAACATATGTAGGGGAAAGTGGGGTTTGGTGTCAGTGCGGGGCACGGTGACTCTTTCAACTAATGCTCGTGTTTGTTTATTTTCATATTAGTTTTTTACGTAAAATAGTTTTCTTTGGTACTCAAGAAAGGTATTTTATGTGAAAAAACTAATAAAAAAATAAAGAAACACGAGCATTATTTGGGAAAGTCACCGTGCCCCGCACTCACACCATACCACACTTTCCCCTAAAATATAAAATACAATAAAAATTATTTACCCGTTTTCATTGCTGTCTATAAGCTTAAAACACTGATCTGAAAAAAGAAAAAAAAATCATTCTTTAATACAAAATAGTATACGCATGCATATTAATTTGTTTTAACGATATAAATTCTACGACTCTAGAAACGTAAATATTACAGCAGTAATTTAATAGCATTATCTTCTTTGAAAACTAAACTTTCCGGTCGAACGATCAGCCCTAAAGTATCATCCAAGTCCTCGATATATCAGTCTGAAAGTTCCAAAAGAACGAAACTAAAAGAATTTCAACCACTCGTAATTCACGTGCTTCCAAACTTTTAGGCACAGGTTTAATTTATTAAGGATTAGGAAAATCATCCCCATTTATCTCACGAGAAAATAAATACCAATAAATTATTATAGTTGATTAAATGTCGAGTGAAAAATGTTCAATATTCGAGTAGAATCTGCAATTTAATTTCGTCCAAGTATCTAATTAAAATTCTTTTCATCCTATCAAAAATTGTTAGATTTCCATTAATATTAAAGGTTAAAATAGTACTTTAAGACTCATAAAAACATGCTTTCATTTAAACGATAGAATAGCACTTACAACAAAGAACCTATCTCTTCAATTCACACCTCGAGTTTTTGACACTTTTTCAGAAGAACAAGAAACAATGTGTTTTGCTTTACAAATATTATTCTTTTCATAACAATCACGAGTAATTTTTACATTTTTGACACTTTTGTTGGCGCGAATATTTTACGACAGTGATTAGAAATATATCTTCTTTTTATTAAGAGATAAAATTTACTTTTCAAGCAAACAGTTACATTTTTAACCAAAAAAATTAAATTTTTACGAATTTTCAATTAAGAATGATTTTTTGGTGAATGAAGAAAAAAATATTCATACAAAATGTTAAATTGTCAGAGCCAAAAGAAGAACGTCCTACAATACAGTTTAATTTTCAAACAAATAATTTAATCATCCGCCGAAAAGATGAATCACAAACTAAAAAGATTAATGTTTTACTACAAAAGATGAATCAACAAAGTACATCAATTATTAACCAAATAGTTGAATTTTTAAACTAAAAAGACCAAATTGTAACCCAAAATGGAATAGTTAAATTTTCATTAAAAAATTTATTTTCAATTTCAAAGAACGAATTTTCTACAAAAAAATTGAATTTTCTATCAAATAGTGGCATTTTCTATCAAATTGTACAATTTTGAAGCCAAAAAGACAAATCTTCTACAAAATATTTGAATTTATAACCAAAGTTGAATTTTCTACCAAATAGTTAAATTTTCATTTTAAAAAATTAATTGTAAACCAAAAATCCCATTTTCAACAAAGTAATTTAATTTTCAACCAAAGAGATGAATTTTCAACTAAAACTATGAATCTTCAACCAAGAAAATTAATTTTTAAGAAAGCTTGATTCTATAAAAGAGTCGAATTTTCCACACGAAAATATTTATTTTGAACAAAAAAGTTAATTTTCAACAAAACGGTTACATTTTTGAACAAGGAGTTAAACTTTTAACCCAAAAGATGAATTTTCAACCAAGAAGATTAATTTTCTACCAAAAGAATGAATTAAAACAAAATACATTCATTCTCAATGAAATACTTGAATTTTCAACCAAGACGATAAAACTTTTCCAGAAAAGACGAATCTTTATTGATATTAATAATTTTTAAACAAGTAGTTTAATTTTTAATTAAGAAGATTATAATTTTCTACTAAAATAAATGAATGTTAAAATCAAAATTGCGCATTTTCAATAGGAGTTGAATTTTCAACTGCGAAAGATGTTTTAGTCAATAAAGAATTCTCATCCAAAATTCATCAATTTTTTACCAAATAATTGAATTTTCAACAGATTTGAAAAAATTGTCGACCAAATAGTTGAATTTAAAAAAAAAAGATCAAATTTTCACCCAAAATGGAATAGTTACATTTTCAATACAAAATTAATTCTCAATTTAGAAAACGAATTTTCTACAAAACAGGTGAATTTTCTATCAAATATACGGCATTTTCAATCAAATTATTGAATTTTCAAGCTAAGAGCACGAATTTTCTAAAAAAATATTTGAATTTAGATCCAAAGTTGAATTGTCAACCCAATGGTTAAATTTTCAGTTCAAAAAATTAATTTTCAACCAAGGAGGTGAATTATCAACGGTCCCTTTGTTCCTCTTTCATTCTGCTGGCAAATTTATGAAAATTGTAACAGTATCGAGTTAGCTGTTTCGCGTTTATTTCTGTTTGCTGAAAACATATTTTGGTTCTATAAAGAAGGGCTTAGTATTAGTGCGATACATAACATACTCAAAATAAAAAGTGTTCATAACAATGACTATTAAACAGCTTTAGGTACCGTATTCCATTTACAAAACATCAGAGGGCTGATTTTCTTGTTTATAAAACGCAAACATGAATGTTACCAAGCTATCGAATTTCTCATTTCAATAAAATTAAAAGGGCGCATAAAGTAAAAAACGTCTATAAATATACCTAATCAATATTTTCGACTAAACAATAGGACACTCTTTGATATAAAAACCTATCATCCTTCTTCCTAACAATTAGCCCTTACCTACTTCCGTAGAAATAATCCTACACCCTTGAAGAGATACATTTAAACATATACTAACTTGAATCATTTCAAATTTAATAGCAAACTTTCATGAATAAACAGTGTTAAATGAAACCTTCAAAGCCTAGCCATTTTAAATGGAAGAATTTAAAAGTTTAGAAAGTATCAGATTGAAGTAATTCAAGTAAAACAATTTCCCTTAGCAGTTAGCACTGTAGTGTATGTGTGGTATGTACACCACTTTCACTTGGCAAATCTATACACGGGTGAGTTAGAAAATTTCATAATGAAAATGAAAGTAACCATAAAAGAAATGATTAATTTCAATTTGACATTTTGTAAAACACCCCTAAACATTGAAAAACCGTAAGGGTTATCCTAAATGAAGGACAACCCTGGGCGAACTGCCGTGTCTCTTGTAAGTGGTTCCGTGTTGTCCAGGAGGTGCGGTTCAAGGTCCACGACCCAAAGGCACACAGTAAAGGCGGTACACTGGAAAATACAATAAACGGAAGAGCCGACGAGGAAGCTTTACCAGCACCACAACATCTCATTCATCCAGGCAAAGATATCAGCAAACTTTATGGTATGCAACTACATCTATCTATTACCCCTTCTTTACACCAAGAATTGACTGAAATATTTGATCGATGGTTATCAATTTCTTAAAACTTTTTCTTAGATTTCTTATCAACCATCAATCAAAAAGGTAATTTTAAGTAAATAAGTAATTGAGGTACAAAGAATATGATCTAATGTTAGGGAAACGGGAAAAGGACCCGGAATAACCTCCCCCTAAAAAATGTTCTAAACAGAGATCTTTTCTAAAAGTAGACTATTTTCTTTAAAATATTGACAAGAAGTTTAAAGTAGATAAGTATGATCAGGGATATCAGGTTCTTCTAAGGTGTATTACTTTAATCTATTTTGGATAAATGTTCACCCCCTTTTCCCCAAGTAACTCTGTTTTCCGATGTTTCCTTCTCCACAGCTTCAAAACCCAGGGAGACGATATTAGGTAAGGGGACGATAACAGGTACCTTTCTATAGATTTTTGTAGCTAGAATGCGGGATTATTTATTAAGATAAACTAGAGCAATATGGAGCGGGTATATTTTATGCAAGTAGATGTATACATCCAAGTAATCCTACCTATTGAACATCGTTTCATTTGGCATTATATTTTCGCCATGTTACCTGCGCTAGACATATTCTGTACACCTATCTCAATTGCCGTCAGCCAAATTGCTCCTTCAAGCGTTTAATTACAATTTATACGGGATGTAATCGGAAAGCTGGCGCAGAACCATGAGAAGGAGAGACATACAAAGTTATATCACTCTGGGTTCCACATCCGTTACCAATTACACTCCGTATATGACCGTATTTTAATGGACTTCAGCTGTAGCATGTTTCATATCCCTTTCATTAAGCGAATCATGTATGTAGTTCCTTTTCTTCGTTTCCACTTTTAAATCATCCACTGTCTAAATCAATAATATATTCTACAGGTGTTACGCCTTCGGACATCGATAAATACTCCCGCATCGTATTTCCGGTATGCTTCGTGTGTTTCAATCTGATGTACTGGATTATATACTTACACATCAGCGATGTGGTCGCTGACGATCTTGTGCTGCTCGCAGAAGCCAAGTAAAAATCGAAAGACAACTCTTTTCAACGAGAAAATCAGTTCAAGAGGAGAGTGAAGAAAACAGAAAAAGCAGCAGCAAAATCAGAACGATTGTAACACGTTGTGACTCGCTCGATGCTCGGGTACTGCCCTAGGTGCTTATATTAAATTCAAGTGAACTCGAAACACTGATTTTTACTTAGTGAGTGCGACCATCATCTGCGAACAAGACTGTGGCAACACGCAACGCCCGAGATGTTCGTGTCTGACCGAGGGAAGTCCTCATTCCCTCAGTTTCTCTTCCTCCCAGTATTGCTAACCCTTTTATTTCTTGCGAATCAAACCAAAAATGTCTTCTTACGACGCGAAAGGAACAGTGATGATTTTTTCCGTCAGATCACTTACAGAGGTTAGTAAGAACTCCTATCGACTCAGCAAGTAATGGCAATTTAACGTTACAAAACGTAAACAGAAACGCTTTAGAAGTGATCGTTAAGCAAAATCGTTAACTCGTTAAGGAATACTCGTCAAATCAGGTCGACAAACGTAAAAGTCGACTTCTCAGCGCTCGGGTAAGAAAATAGGAAATAAATAAATAAACAACTGTTCCGCTAAAGAAGGGAGAGTGAATTTCTGTAAAGACAAACAACACGTCAATTTAGCCACATTAGCAGTTACTAAAAAAATCGAAATTAATTAAGCGACGGAAGAACGATGTTGATATATATATATAGAGTGGGCAGAAGCTGGTAGCGTATGCACGAAAAGTGAAGGAATTGTAGGTTTCAAGAGACTCTAAACTCTGTCGTTGACTTTTAATAATTAACAAAAAACAGATTAAACGAGCCAAGTATTCTTGAGAGGCGCCAGAGTACTAAATTTATCTTACGTTACAAAACTGCATTTCCAAATAGGGACACTTAACGAAATAGGAAATACTGTGTTGCGCCAGATTGAATGACGGAGACTGATGCTAATTACTAAACTATATAAGTAGCGGTATATTAATATTAATATTAATGTGCGGGTAATGTCAAAGTCTAAGAACTCGCTAGGGTCACGTTTTTTTCAGATTCACAATTCCCCAATTTAAAAACGATCGCAACATCGTAATTCTATAATCATATGACCAAATTCTCAAAAACAGTTTATAATCACTGACTATCGATAGAATGTCAATCAAATCTCTAAATAAACTATAAAAAAGTAAATAAGACAAGGTTATAATGCTACTGTATCATACTAACAATGTTTTCCGTGATTTATTTAATTAATTTATTAAAGCAAGGGGTTGAGAAAGAAGATGACGCAGCTTGGCAATGGGATGCACTCTATGCAAGATATCGACCAGACCCGCCCGACACGTACTTTATTCTTGAAGGCATGTCAAACTTTACGAGGAAATAAGGAAAGTGCTACATCTAATAATTGTGAAATCCTACCTTGTTCTTCAAGAAATAAAATATCAAGATGAAATTCGATTTAACAACATTGACATTACACGTCAACGCGTACACGGAGACCCAGTAGAATTCGACTCTATTTCGTGCTAATATTATTTCTCGTCCTCAATTCTCCTGTCGGATCCTTGTGATAAAATTAGAAATGGGTGACCTTCATATCAAGACCAGCTGCAGAGTCTGAATTTCAAGCTTTCCTTGTCTGATTTACTTTTCATAATTGTCAAAACTTCATCGCTGAACTTGACCACTTCTATATATGTTCCCATTGAATCATCAAGGTTGCTACAAACTACAGAAATTAGTGGACAATCATGCAACGTTCTATGTAAACATTGCGGTGTTGCTTTCGAGTTTTAAGTTTGGATTACGACCATTTTTATCAATCTGCGAATAATGTAGACTGTAGCGAATTCTTCGAAGGGCCTGTCTGTCTGACTGTATGTACACCTACTTACCTAAACTACCTACCTAACCTACCTACTCGTCTGACTGACCGACTGTATGCTTGTCTGTCCGTATGTCTGTCTGTTACTGGCTGTGAGTCAAAGTTTGAGCCAATAATCAATCGCTCGAGCCCAAACTACATACATGCACTAAACAAAGAAAACACAACCATTTTTTAGAACTCAAAAACGTGCATTACGTTCAAAGTGGTAGCCTTTATACATTATATCGTACCTTCGATCCTTAATTTTATATAAAAAGTGTAAAGATAAACCAAAGGATGGCTGTCTTCTTCGCGAACTATTGCTTCAAATCTTCTCATCAACAATGGAAACAAAATTACTTTGACAAATAAGGTTTATCTCTTAGATTTTTCTTTCTTGTCTTCATCATGAGTAAATTGATTACAGTCTACGATATGTATGAAAAAACATACATTTAGGATTTATATATGAAAAACTACACATATTTATTTATTACACATTGATTGAAGCAAGGGAATATTTCTTTTCGCGAGGAAGACAAGAAGCTGTGGCAAAACCGTTATTATTATACTCTGAATCTCTATATGAGGTTTGACTAGCAAAAGGAGAATCTAGTGTTTTATCGTTGTGATATATATTATATGGTACTATTACATGTATATATGAACCTATGTTTAAATTGGTAAAATACGTGAGCCACGCGAGTGTACGAGCAATCGCCGTGTCGATTGTTTTATTAAATATTTTTTTATTCTTGTACGTAAATAATATATTCCGTTAAATTTAAAATTAAAATTTTTGAAACAGTTACGCGTAAGAATTCCTCTATTCGTAGATTCGAGGATACAATCCTGCGCACACAGATTGTTCCTTGAAGACACCGTGTAACCACTCCGTTGTAAAAGTAAAGAGGAAATAATTCGCGCTGGTGCTCAAGAAAAGAAAAACTGTATAAATCGATATTGTCTCGGAACGGACCGCTCGAATGATCGTTGATTCGAAGTTCCTTTTGTTAATACTGTGTCTTACGCCTATTTTAATTCGAAGATGTTACTCGTCTTACTCGTTTTTATACGCTCAAGAATATTTCATACAAGAGAGAAAGAAATGCACTTCTATGGCGGGGTATAATAATATTGATGTACAATTATTGATTTATTATATTAAGTAATGCACGCAATATGAAGTTAAAAATTATAGTTTTATTACCATGTAGAATTTTATTATAGATAACGTTTCCTTGAAACTTAAGAGGACTTGTTGTACGACGATTTCCCGTCACAGTCGCGGCTCACGTAACGATCTATGTCCTCTGGTAGAATTTATGTTAATTAACGGGCACCTATTACGTATTATTAGATAAATATATCGTTAAAAATACATTGAAACCACTATTCATAAAAGGGACGTCTCATGAGATCGGCCCCGTTGCCCGATGAAGTTAATAT
>CAKNWT010204728.1:0-14326 GCA_932066315.1 Andricus coriarius | reverse complement strand
TTTTAAGGTTTCGTAGCCCCGGGCTGAAACCCTTAAATTTTTTTTCAGCAAATTTCGTTTTTCAAAATTTTTGTTTTATTATTTTTCAACATTTTTGTTTTATTATTTTTCAACAATTTTTTTCAAGAATTTTTCTTTAATTTTTTTCAAAAATTTCTTATCAAAAAATATTTTTAAACGTAGGGCCGACTTTGGGCCGATGGCCAATCTCTGGCATCCGAGCGAATTTCGCACCTGGGTACTGAGCCTGCTATATCGTCAGGTGACCCGTGTTTCAAAGCTTCAAGGGCACAATCATTAAGAGGAAGTGATGATTGTTTAACATTTTGATATTTCTCTTCAACGGCCGCTTGCGCTTCTGATTTTAGCAGAATGACTCGATCAAAAAATTCACTAACATTTTCCTCTCGATTTATTCGAATAATCGAGATTTCATGTAAATACTACGAATAAGTTTTCCGGGGTGCAAATCGCTGTTTATAATGTTTAAATAAATCATTAATTGTCGCAAAATTCTTTCCGCGAATGCTATCTCCGGCAGCACCCTTTGATTGGGCTAAAACGGCTCTAAGGTATTGTTTTTCACAATTTTCTGGCACTGAAGATTCCGCATTGAATATGTCCTGAATGAAGTCTCTAACGGGCATGTTTTTTCTGTCATAAGTAAGGATATTTATAACGCCTTGTTGTATGGAAAAACACTCGGCCATGGAAGTCACCATGGCTTCATTGAGTGTACGATTGATATCCTCGGTAAATTGAGTTTGATTTGGATCGTTCGTTATTGTGTAGTATATATATATATATATATATATATATTCAAATGCGGATGAATTTACATGGGATATTCAAGAATTATGAATATCAATGAAGGGTGATCATTTGACCGCTTGAAGCTTCTAGATAATGTAGGATGAATCTTAAACGAATTCACCTACTTTAGTTTTGAAGTAATTCGTATGAATCATAGGTTTTTAGTTTCAGAATTTATTTGCTTATTAGGTTATAGAGTAGTCGGACATGCACTTTTAACAGTTATTAAAAGTTGAATGGATTATAACGAATGAATCCATTATAAGAACTCTATTTAAGGGTGGTCATACCGTGCGAGAGAACTCAGATTGGATTCAATGTCTGTTACACAGTTTTTGAATTTTGTCCGAAAATTTGACTTCTGTTTCAAAGGTGAATTGAAAATTGTGTTTATAGACAAAATAAGCTTCGTTAAAATGAAAGTTAAATGTCTGACCGTATCTGTGCTTTTATCACGGAATAGCAGTACGATTTCGTTGTACAGTGGAAAAAGGCAGTAAAGATTAGACAATCAGACTTCGAAAAGAACGAATAAAAGAGTCGGTATTTTTTGAATATTTCTGCAGAGATAGTTCAAGCTATTACTGAATGAAATAAACTATTATGGTAATAATTTAATTAATCGCATGGCCTGAAGCACGTTTAACAAAAAAACGCAAAATGATATAAAAGAGTGATGTGCTGAGGCTAGTTATAGTTATACTCTGAATAGAAGTTATAATCTTTAACATTTGTTAAAAGTCGAAAAGATTGTGATGAGTGAATCCATTGTAAAAATTTCATCTACGGGTGATCAACCCGTAAAAGAAGAAAACTCATAATGCATTCAGATTTGTTTTTGCTAAAATGTAAACTTTTTGATATAAAGGTAAGTATGCAATTAATAAGTGCAAATCCTGTGTCTAATTAAATGTTTGACAGGTTCTGTGGCCAGACACAGGTTCATAAATATTTCAAACCTATAAATACTGAATTTTTTTAAAAATTATTCGGATTGTTTAAATGTTGAAAAAGTTGAAATTTTTTATTTAATTAATTTTCTAACCCGTTCATTCTCTTTTAGATGGGATTTCCACACGGTTGTGGCTTATTCACGAAATTTCAAATTTTAATTGTGGAATCCAAAACGAAAACTTGTTTTGAATTCTTGTTAGTTCGCGGAATGGTACGATCGTTGACTGATGATCTTCGATGACGTTGATTTAAACCCTTCACTTGTACAATCCTGCTGTAAGGAGTAAATACAAGGTTAATTCAGTGTGTTTCGTAGGTTTATTAACGATGGCAGAACTTGCGACCACGCGAAGTATACCAACGCCTATCATACACTTCGAACTTTGCCTTGCCCCGAAGGTGACCGTGCAACGTATGTAAGAAGGACTTATACTCTCGAGTGCCGATGAAATAGCTATCTTAAAACTACACTGAATTTAAATTTTTAATAAAACACTGACACTTGTCACTTGTCAGTTATATTGGAACTGTGCTAGTGTGCAGTGTTTAAGTAAATGAATATAGTTAAAGTTTGACAGATTTATTAAGGATAAGAACAGATAAATAGTATACACCTTGGCGGACCCAATGAACGGAACGGATACGCTACAGCGTATCCTTAAAGTATCCACATCGTATCCTCTCCGTATCATGCAAGAAAAACTCATTAAAAAGGGAAGATGAACATTTAACTGTTTGAAATTCGGATTCTACGTGAAATTTTGCGTTAGAAGGTCACGGTGTAATTGCAATAGTTTTTCTTGCAACAATAAAAACTTTAAAAAAATATAATACCTATCGACAACGTGGGTTGAAGGCGACTTCAAGCGTCCATAATCAAGCATCCATAATCTTTTAAGCAGTACTGCATCAACGATGTGGATACTTTAAGTATACTCTGTAGCGTGTCCGTTCCGTTCATTCGGTCCGCTAGGGCAGTTACAATAAAATAACTTACGTTTACCTTTCTAGCGACAAAGGGCGAGAGAGTGTTTGCATGTCGATTGGATCTCCGCATTTATCGTAGAGCAGCGAGGGAACTCTACCGGATGATTGTTTAGTGAAAAGGTGTGCGAAGACTTTTCAGTAGCGGTAGTGCGATACAGGGTCATACAGCAGATACCCAATCCACACTACAGTTCTTTTCCCGAACGTTTAACACTGCGCACTTTATTCGTTAAAGACTCACTTTACGATGACCAAAAGCTTCAGCCGAAGGGACTTCAGTTCGAAAATAGTTTCCACGTTACTATTTCACAGTGAAATAAAAGCTAAATACTTAATCAAAGCGTTTCCCCGTTTAGGGATGTTTCAACGTCATCGACGACCAAAAGCTTCAGCCGAAGGGACTTCAGTTCGAAAATAATTTCCACGTTACTATTTCACAGTGAGATAAAAGCTAAATATTTAATCAAAGCGTTTCCCCGTTTAGGGATGTTTCACGGTGAGGTAAAAGCTCGCGATATAATCAAAGCGGTTCGTAAATGACCCTCTTAAGCCTAGAAGTTGGATTTTTTTCTACTATCCAGTCCCGCAACCAGACGTCTGCGGCCTCCACTAAAATGATCCCCGTCCTGGTAAAGATATCGTTGAATCTGGGTGCGCGCCCCTCGCGGGGTAACGCGTCAATCTCTTTAGAGATTCCCTCCCTCAGCCTGTCATATGACGAAACGATTACAAGACCAATTGGAATGTTAAGAAAAATTAAAATATATGCGAATAACAGAAATTTACTGTCAGATTTATACGTGATTAATACTAAAGGTGCACCCATTATCGGTAGATCATGGTTGAAAGCGCTGGACTTTGGCCTTTAATTAAAGAAAGTCATATCCATCAAATCACAACAAAAGAAGTATCATCTGGAAATACAACAGAAATATTAAATCAACTAGAAAAAGAATTTAAAAACGTTTTCACACCAGGATTAGGACATTTTAATAAAGGCGAAATTAAATTAATGTTAAAAGAAGGGAGTACACCTAAATATTTGTCTGTGAGAAAAGTTCCTGCTGCCTTAGAAAATAAAATTGGCAAAGAACTGGATCGATTAGTTAAAAATAAAGTGCTGAAACCTGTTGAAAATAGCGAATGGGCTACACCCATCGTACCAGTAACAAAATCCACAACTTATTATTGACAGGCATCCATTACCAACTTTAGATCACATTATAGCAAAATTACAAAACGGTTACATTTTTACAAAAATTGATTTGAAAGAAGCGCCAGGGTGTTTTCAAAGAATAATATAATGCTTATTTAAAAAAATACCGAATGTTGTAGCTTTCTTGGACGATAAAATTGTTGTAAGTAAAACCTTATCTGAACATGTCGCGATTTTGAGAAGACTCTTAGCTCAATTATCTGATTGTGGCTTAAAAATACAAATGAGTAAATGTGAATTCTTTAAGAATAGAATAAAATATTTAGGACATGAAATATCTGAAAAAGGAGTTCATACTTGTTCGGAAAAAGTTAAAGCTATCCTTGAAATGAGAGAACCTGAAAACACAAAGGAACTTGCAACATTTATAGGTAAAATCACATTGTATAATGTGTGCATAAAAAATGTTGCAGAGAAATTTAGACCTTTATATAATTGTGTAAATAACAACGAATTTATATGGACCAAGGAATGTCAAAATGCGTTTGAATTAGCAAAAAAGGAACTGGCCTCTAGAGACGTTTTAATTAAATAAAATCCAGAATTACCATTAATTCTAGCTTGTGATGCCTCACTAAATGGTCTAGGTGCTGTACTGAGTCATAAAATAGGTAATGAAGAAAGACCCATCGCTTATGCTTCTTAATCTCTAGCGCGAGCTCAACAAAATTATGCACAAATTGATCGGGAAGCGGCAGCTATTATCTTTGGTATCACGAAGTTTTACGATTTTTTATACGCCAGAAAATTATACTTCGAACAAATAATAAACCATTATCAAGAATTTTTGCTACAAAAAAAGGAATTCCTATAATTACAGCTAGCAGATTACAAAGAAAGGCATATTTCCGACAGACGTGCATCAGCGAGATAAAAGGGTTCCTTCAAGCAAAAATACTAATGTCAATGCTCTTTCGAGATTACCCTTGCCGTTAACTAGAAGTGAAAAGGATACTTGTAAGAATAATAAAGAGTATACGCATTTACATTGTTTAATTGAAAGCAAGTTTTCTTGTTTAGATTACAAAGTGGTAGCGAAAGAATCGAGTAAAGATAAAATTCTATCGAGAGTTAAACGTTTTATTTTGGACGGCTGGCCCGCTTTCACAGACACACACATCCTCACTAATCATGTACAGCCTGTAGGGATAATCAAGACAATCCTCGAAAAATAATCTTAATTCCCTAGAAATGGCCTGAAAGCCCATGGCACGGAATTCATACGTATTTTGCAGGTCCGTTTTTGAATCAAAGTTTTTCGAGGACTGTTTATTAATCACAGCCTGCCTTACCATATAGTAATCGATTCAGGTACACAATATACCAGCAAAGAATTCAAAGATTTTTTAACTAAAAATGGTATTAAGCATATTTGTGTGCCTCCAAAACACCATGACGGAAATAATGTAGAATCAGCAGTTAATAAATTTTTGTTCTATTATCGCACAACTAAACATTCGGCAACGGGAAAACCCCCAGCAAAACTTATGTTAAAACGTGAATTGCGGACACCACTTAGTTTGCTGCGACCAAGTGTTAACAACCAAGTCAAGAGTAAACAGTACGATCAAATTAGATTTCGAAAAATAGTAGAAAAGTTGAATTTGAAATTGGAGATAATGTTATGGCATTAGATTTCAGAAACGGAAGTTAAAAGTGGTCGAAAGAAGTAATTGTTAAAAAGTACTCAGAAACAACTTATGAAGTAGAATTCAAATCAGGAAATAAAGAAAAGAGACATATTGATCAAACTGTAGAATTTAGAGTTAAAGAAAAAACTCTCGGTGAAGAAGGAATGCAAGGTACACCAGAAAATATTATTGTTGAACCCCAACGTTCTAAAAGATTACAAGATCGAAAGTTACGGGATCAATCATAAATGTTGCAAAGCTTCGAAAGGGAAGTAGTGATTATAAGCTTAAGAGGGAATTAAAGGATTTTAAATTTCATAAAATTTAGTTCAATTATTATAATAAAAATCAAAGCTTCGAAAGGGTGGCTTATTAATTAAGAAGAGAAGGGTGTAGTGTATGTAGATTAGTGAGGATTTGTGTGTCTGTGAGAGCGGGCCAGCCAGCGAATGTCAGTCAGTCGATAGAAGTCTAGCAGCGTGTACGTTATCTTGAGTAACCAAAATAAATAGGTAATAAGTGACATATTTATATATTTTTTTAATATCAAAATCTTTTTATTGGGTTAGTTCGAGTTGATAGAAAACAATCCTTTAAGTCGGGGTGTTAGAGGGTCATCCACTTTAGAGAACCCTGTAAATGTTGTCAGTTTTCGCATGTCTCTTACCGGTTTCCAAATAACTCAAAAGTTTGATTTTCTTTTGAATTTTGAAATCACTTTCTTTCCTTTCTTCCATGTTTAGGGAAACTAACAATGAATTTCACATAATTGATAACTAACTAGACTTGAACAGACTTATCTGTATCCCTAATTTTCAACTTTTTTATTAATTCATTAAAATAATTTAGCATTTAGTAATTTTTACACTATCGACTACGCACGGAGTTGGCCGAAATGCATGTCCTTTTTATAATATGATGTTTGTGTCTCTTAGGGTGTTGCCCGCGACCCTGCCCTGCCGAACGTTCAGAGGCAGATATTCAATTTCCCAAAACAAGAAGTACCGAATTGTCTGGAACTACGATTTTTGGACAGCAGTCTCCATTGCACACTCGAGGCCTGACATCGATGTTCCGACGATATGAGACCCCCTGAGTCAGAAAAATGTATTTTTATGAACATATATGTCTTTCTGTTGGTCATTCGGTCTGTAGACTGACGACGCGATAACTTTCGAATGAATCTTCTAATTAAAAATTCCTTTAGTACACTCTTGTGAGGTCCAACAATACAAGTTTATCGTCCTAAAAAGACCTACAAAATTGCATTTAACTGTGTTTTAATAGCAACCATAGTTACGCCGTGCAATTTGAATTTTTATATTCTTATCATACCTGATGGAAGGCATTAGATTCATGTGAAATTCAACCTATCCAGTTTTCCTAGATTTAAGATGCGTTGAGATTACCTGACTGAGAAAAAAATAGTTTTTACAAAAATGTATATTTGCCTGCCGGTTTGTCGATCTATAGTCTGAGGACGCGATGAGTTTTGAAGGTAGTCCAAAAAATAAGATCAAGTTCGTTAGCCAGCCTCTTCACGCTAATATTAAAAGTTTTAGCAATGATAAATAAAACTGACAAAACTACAAAATCTGTGTTCAGGGAGTTCTACAAAATTTCTTTGTAGAGTGTTTTCTTTGATTCCATGGCACTACTTCTAAGTACATGATGCCGAAAAGTTAACACATAAAATCTTGTTTGCAACAAACACCTCAAAAGTTGACGTTTTCGTGCTTCTGAATGGTGCCTAAAGGACCTTATTTGAGCAGACTGTGTGCGAAACAATTTTCGCGCATGCGCAGTTTGAACATGGCTTACTTTAGGCACTGCTAAAAGAGCTGCGAATGCACACTTTCGAGATGAGGTACTTTAGACACGGTGTTGGTATCTTCTTAAAATAAATTTAGATTTAACTTGAACAAATCTTTTAATGATTGAAGTTTTGTTTTGGGGGGTTTGAAGCCGTTTTCGTTCGTCGTACAAAAGGGCACAAGAGCCAAAATTTGGCAGAGCAAAAGGTCATAAGCGTAAAAACATTTCTTTTCATGAAATTTTTTTACATAATTTTTTTCAGACATATTTTTCAACATTTTTTTCAACCAATTTTTTTTCACACATTTTTGTTCAACAAAATTTGTTTACAAAATTTAAAAAAAATTTCTTTTAGGATTAGTATTTTTCGTTATCTCCTCCTAACACAACTTTTTCGAACGACCGTTGCAAAAAATAGCTTATGCTGCAAAATTCACACTCGCACACAATCACCTATTTTGCGGACTTGTATCACAAATAAATAATTTGAAGTCATAGAAAATAATTGTTTGCTTACCCAAAGTCAAGTGCCTTTGTATTTAGTGCATTTTGTTTCCTGGTCGGTCCTGGATGGAGCCAGAAACACGGCTAAAAATGGCGCCCAAGTGTGCATGGGTATGGATGGTCTATTTTATCTTGTACCTGTGAAATTTTATCTATGACCCTGTGAATATTTATTCTACATACATGGTGCACGTCTCATGGCTTCCCCCTTTTCACCCCGAAGACTGACTTACAGGGGCACCTTTAGGTATGTTTTGTCTTTGTTTGGATTAATACTCTCCTCAATGAAAGGTACCTACTAGAGGGTTTCTGGGAAAAATCATGAAGACGCAATTTTGAGTCATTTTTTTGAAAAATGCATTTAAAGAATATGTGAGTGGGTAAGCATAAATCCGGCCAAAAGTATTTTGAAACTTCGGTAGCTCAGCTTCGGTAGGATTTGCTGCTCTCCGAAGTTTTGCAGTTTCGAAAGTTTTCCTCACTTTTTTTTTTTGAAGGTGAACCAGGTTTCTTGTTCTGCAATGTTCCAGTTCCTCTTTCTCAATTTTTATTTTTAGGATATCCTTAAATTTTTATCGTATCTCCATCCAGTGGGCACCAAATTTGACGACGTCTTTACGACATCGTTAGGGGCCATTCATTAATTACGGAAGAGTCCCGAAGGGGAGGGGGGTTTTCAAAATCTCTACATGACCTTACATCGGGGGGAGGGGGGGTTAAAACCATTCTTACGCAATATCACAGTACGTCAATTATTGTCTGAATTCGAACGATCACAGTAGCTACATTAATTCTACTCAAACTACCCATTTCACAATTTTAAAAATCGCGTGTTTTATTTTTTCTAATAATATGTATAAAAATATAATGTTGGAGATGGTAAAAATACGAAGGAATAACAAGGAGACCGAACTGTCACGGGAAACTTTTTCGAATCTGCTAGGAGCAACGGCACCGTAAGTGCCAGGCCTATAAGTCGTAATCACTCTTGTGTGAGTGCGCAAGCGCAGCGTATCCTCTTCTCACGCACAGAAAAAAAAGCGAGTGAGACAAATTTTGAAAATAAACAGAATAAAGTATGTTTAGCAGATTATGAGTTTGTTTTCTTTTTGCAAACGGAATTTTTTTTACCGCTGAAATAAGAAGGAGATTGCATAACCTTCTTTCGTCCGCATGAATTGCACAAATATATCAATATAATGACAATTCACCTTGAAAAAAATGAAAAATATATAAAATTTTTTTTTGCCACAACTGTAAACATCAAAAATGAATTCTCACATCCTACAATTTTCAATTGAAACTTTCTACTGAATAGGAAAGTCAGTGTGGCAGTTTTAGTCCAGGAAAAAAATTCCTCGTGATTTCCCGGCTTATTCCTGGTTCACAATAATTTGTCACGGTCTTTGAAATTAAAACATTCGAACACTTGATGTTGTTTAAATATTTGTACAATAATTATATCTTTTGATAATCATTTTCAGCATCATCAATATTCAATTATCTTACAATTACGCTCCGTAAAACATATAAACTTTACGTTAATTTTATAATTTCTTCGTCGCGTTTTAGTTTCAAAATGTACTTACTAATGTTTTTTCTTTCCAAAAATGGTTCACACTTCTTTCACAAATATTAAAAATATTATTTATGGATTTATTTCGTATAATTCGTATGATGATCAACAAAAGAACTTAACCTCTCTAACATACTCTATTCTCAGAAGCTTTCTCACTTGCACTTTCACGTACGTGTGAAGAGAGCACGCAAGGACACTGTGCGCTTGCGCACTCATTGAGGAGTGATTTCTACTTACAGGCCTGGCACTTACGGCCCCGTTGTTCCTAACAAATCGCATGTACGGAGATCAATCTCCTTATGATTCATTCGTACTTTAGACCAAAAAGAATTAATTTGCTGAATCCTTTATTCCAATTCATCGACGTTACGAAAAAGAATAGTTTTCCTCATCAGGATAATTAAAACGAGAACTCTAGAAACATGACCATCAGTATAAAATATGTAGTTCAAAATTCTCCGTTTACCATTGTTCTATCAAAAATTGCGGAAAAAATTAATATAAAAAATGTTTTAATTATAAAAGTGTAACCAAAAAGTGAAGTTGAGAAATGGAATTGACATACTTACCTTTAGGTTATCTTCCTTTCAGGTTACATTTTTATTTATATTTTAAACTGTGAGTTGATATTTAAATTACAATAGTATGTTGAAAAAATTTAATTAACAATAATCATTTTATAAGAAACATCGTGAAAAGAGCGGAGACAAAACTATCGTTTTGCTCCAATTTTCCAACGAGAAAGAGAAACATTGACGAAGACAGAAATACAATGCCGTGTCATCAATTTATATAAAAGGTACTAAAATTTCTAAAAAAATTCTAATAACTAAAATTAAACAAAAGCAATAAAAAATTATTAACAATTATTCAAATTGGAAATGTTACATACTGCTATTGATAATTAATTGAACGTTAGTAAAAATTACACTGATATAAAGAATTAAATAAAAATTCATCAATTTGAAAAAAATTAATAATTTAGAAGATCAAATATTAGCAGCAATATGAGTTATCTATTGTTTTAAATTTGAAAAATAGAGAAATTTGGTTAAAAATTATTTTTTTAAATTTAAAGTTAGATAAGAATACAAAAACAACATAGCTAAAATGGTTAAAAATTTCAAATTTGAAAAATAATTATTTTATATTCTTTTTATTTAATTAATTACAAAATTCAAATTTTATTAATTTTTTATATTAAAGAATCCAAAATTGTATTATATATTGGACTATAATTATTGAGGTCTGAAATGATATTTAAGCAATTATTACCATTCTCCTTAATAATGGACATTTCTGCTATTAATCTTTTAAATTCATTATGTTCATGATGTAAAACTGTAACATTTTCCCAGTCAATTAAATGTCCAGTTTCAACCTGGTGTTTAGCTATGACTTTATAGTTTTTTGGATTTTGTCTAAAATTATCATAATGTTTTTTAATTCTAGTAGAAAGCAATCTACCAGTTTGACCAATATAACATTTGTCACAATTCAAACATTGAATTTTATATACTACATCAGTAAGTTGCAAATTATCTAATAAGTCTTCACCTTTGATAAATTTATCATGTTTTGAATCAATTCTAAACTTTCTTGTGATATTACAATCATTTAAAATCCTTTTAATTTCAAAAGATAACTTTCCATGATAATAAATAGACATTATTGGCTTAAAAATTGAATTCCTAACTATATTTATATTATTTTAGTTAGATAAAGAATCTTTAATTATCTTGATGAGGAAAACTATTCATTTTCGAAACGTCGATGAATTGGAATAAAGGATTCAGCAAATTAATTCTTTTTGTCTGAAGTATATCATTTTTACAATCTCTAACATTATATTTTTATTAATTATACGACCCAGTGGGCACAAAAATATCAACATCCTAAGAACGTCCTTGGGACGTTCCTAGGACGTCCAATGTCAGTCCAAACAGCGTCTCTAAGACGTCTAATGTCCTGAAAATGTTCCAAAATACGTCTTAGGGATGTCCGGAAGACGTCTCTAGGACATTTTTAATTTTTTTGCCCACTGGGGAGGGTTGCCTTTTATATTTGGAGCCTTGGCAATACTAGTGTTTACAGGTGCCATCTGACGATTCCAGTTGAAAGTTTGACCTTTTTTACCATAACCTTCTTCAGAACGTTTTGTCACTTGAGCATAACCTGTATTGTTTTCACTGACTTGAAAATATTGTCTCAGCAAAAAAATGGAATTGAATCTTGACCATTTTCGTGCGATGATGTTTTACGATTTTCGACTGGATTATCAACACGAGAGTGCATCGATCAACTCACTTCGACTTTTGGCGATGAAGCTTCATCCTTGGCCACTGTGAAACGCTGGTACAACGAATTTAATCGTGGCCGCAGTTCGCTCAGTGACGGAAGTCGTGAATGTCCCAGAAAAAATTGACGCTGTGCGTGAACTAATAATGCAAGATCGTCATGTGACTTATCGTGAGATTCAGGCATCCTTGGGCATTAGTGGGACCAGCGTGCAAGCAATTGCACGTGAACATTTGGCTGTCAAAAAAAATTTGTTGCCGTTGGATCCCACATAACTTGACAATCGCTCAAAAAAAGGCTCGTGTGGATTGGTCAAAACAAATGCTGAAAAAATTCGATCGCGGTGACTCAGAGCATGTCTATGACATCGTAACAGGTGACGAAACATGGATTTATGCTTATGAGCCTGAAACTAAACAGCAGTCGACTGTGTGGATCTTCCAAGATGAGCCAAATCCGACAAAAGTTGTTCGCGCACGAAGCACTTCAAAGCAAATGGTTGCCTGTTTTTTTTTGGAAAAACCGGCCACGTAGGAACTGTGCCGTTGGATCAACGCCGGACGGTCAATTCGGAATGGTATACAACCATTTGTTTACCGGAGATCTTTGAAAAAATAAGGGAAATCAGCCGCCGAAGACGAATCATCGTCCACCACGAAAATGCGAGCTCTCACACATCCGCTGCAACAAGGGACTTTTTGACGGCTGAAAACGTCAAATTGATGGGTCATCCAGCCTAGAACCCTGACTTAGCACTCAATGACTTTTTTTTATTCCCATACACAAAAAATAAATTACGAGGTCAACGATTTGCGACGCCTGAAGAAGCGGTTGATGCGTTCAAAATGCATGTTTTGCAGGTGCCTCAATCGGAGTGGAAAAAATGTTTCGAAAATTGGTTCAAGCGCAAGCAAAAGTGTTTTGAGTTTCAGGGAGAATACTTTGAAAAACAATAAAGCCATTTTCGATGATCAATTATTGTCTTTTCATTATTAGACTCCCCTCGTATCACTCAGAAAAACAACATCGTTTTCGAACATCTTTTCTAATCTAACTAATGATATGTAACTATTCAACGCTATTTAGAAAAATTCTTACTTAAATATTACGTAAGAAGGGGGGGGGGGGGACAACAATTCGTACGTATCCTTACGTGGGCGAGGGGGGAGTCAAAAATGGTCAAAATCGCCCTTACGTTATTAATGAATGGCCTCTTACGACATATTTGCGACAACTTTACGACATCATATGTCATATGTCAGACCATACGACGTCTTTACGATATCGTAAATACACCTTAACGACATGGACATAGGATGTCGTAAGGCCTACTGTGCACCCAGCCGCCTTGGATATCCCAGTAGGCACAAAATTTGCGATATCGTAAAGACGTCGTACGTTCTGACGATGTCTTTACACTCGGTGTAACCACTGTGTGTATTTTGCAAATAAACTTCTAGGGTGAATTTATTTTTCAATTGTTAATGCAAATTTATTTGTAACAGTTATTACTGCTACATACTTAGTTAACATATCTACAAATACTAGAATGTATTGGTTTCTCGACTTTGGCATTGGTAAGGGACCAGTCATATCTGATGCTACAATTGTCCATGATTCCTCAATTATTATTCAATGGATGACAGCTTTCTGCATCCATTTCGCAAGTGCCTTGGCATACTTTTGGCACGCGGGAATGGCTTTAAGGTTACGAACCAGTGATAGTTTCGCACCTCCGAGAGCACCAATCACAATCACAAGGACAATTACTTGTACCGAATATTTTGGGTACAGCCTTCGCAGCTTCCTTTTAAGGTATTGATACCTCTCCTCCTCTTCTTTCTCCTTGGAACTGATGTTATATTCGGACGGGGCCGAGAATTCGATCACGAATATAGTTCGTTTCTCGAAATCTTGAAGAACAATGTCAGGCCTCGAGTGTGCAACGGAGACTGCTGTCCGAAAATCGTAGTTCCAGAAAATTTGGCACTTCTAATTTCGGACAATTAACTCTATTTCTCTTGGAGGGTTCGGCAGGGCAGGGTCGTGGCCAACACCGTAAGAGCGACAATGATGGTAATAAAGGACTCTTAGGGCTGCATTCTGTCTGTAGATGTACATTATTCCTGCGTGGGTGGACACCCCGATAGAATGTGTTCCAGGTACTCAACGTGTGCATGACATGCTCTGCACCTATCGCTCGGAACTTCTTGACATAAAATGCGGTCACGGTATGCTAAGGTGGAAATGACACCGTCCTGGGATGCGAAAATGAAACCCTCTGTACCTGAATTAAGCCCTGATGATCTGAGGAAAGCAAAAATTTGATCCTTCGACAAGGACTGTTTTTCTACACTTCTATGAAAATTTCCGTGCATTTTCTTGTGGAGTAGCTTTTGATGGAATTTTTGAACTTCTGCTTTCTTCACTTCGGGTTTCAGAAGTAAAGCATCTAGATGGAGTAATGCACTTTCCTCACTTCTGATGTTAAAATTCAGGCCAAGGGTCTCGGCCGCTTGCTCCGCGGCT
>CAKNWT010204727.1:0-18274 GCA_932066315.1 Andricus coriarius | reverse complement strand
AAACTGCATTACCAGGTTTAAGTTTGATATCATCCCTTAAAATAGCTTTTTGCCATTCTTTAACAACAGTTGGATCATTTGGCACTTTGAAAAATGGAATGTTGTTAGCATTGTCCTCCCGATTACTTTTATTTTTCGATTTACAATCAAAACAAACGCACCAAACGAATCCCTGAATAGATGCAGGTTTTTACATCTAAAAGCAGTTTTTCTCAGTTTTCTTTCGCTTAGAAGATGGACAATGTCGCAAAGATCATTCAAAACACTTAACAATTATTAAACACTGGCAGTAAATTATTTTTAATGTGTTATTAAATTCAATGTTATTATTTTGCCATGTTTTTGCAACGATCATAGACCAACTGCATAGCTGGCGCCACCACACGGCCACCGTCAACACATTACTATGTGTTGACGTTTTCAAATCCGAGTTCCAGGGGGCTGGTAAGAACCATATAAAATTGTCATCATCAAAATTGAATCAAGAGATATCTCTTGATTCAATCCCTAAAATCCGAATTGTGTTTAAGTTTCATTTTCATCAATTAATAACACTTTTTTGCGACAACAAAATTTTCTTCGATTAAGAAAATATTGTATTTTAATACTAAAGGGTGTTGAAACCAGGACCCAACCTCAAAATTAAATTGCCATATTTTACTCCATAAATACTAGAATTGCATCTTTTTTTAAATAATTAGGGCCTACTCCTGTTTTGAATCAAATTTATATTCGGAGTGAAAAATTGACTAATTTCAATAGTTTTTGTGTCAAACGTTTTTTTAATTCACGGGTTCTTGAACCCCGATTCATTAGCGCTAATTCTGAGCTGCTATCATTCGACACTCATTCTGCAACAATTGCACACTGAAGCGTTGTTGCAAAAATCATCCTGATCACTTTTGCTATGTTTGCGGTGTTTTTGTCCCACAAAAACAGAGACGAAAAAATTTCTCCTGCTATGCGAGAAGGTTACGAGATTTTTCTTCAGATTAAACCTGGAAATGGAGAAAAACATTGGATACCGAACAGTTGCTGGTCGACTTGTGCTACATAAATGGCCATGGCATGCGCCATGTACACTTTCCCCCGACCGATTATTTGTCTCACGTGTACAGCGTCGATGTGACACCTGCCTGATTAAAATCTGTTCATGAATCCGAAGCTTTGAATACTATTAACACTGAGAAAATGAAAAACTTTGTGAATAATGTGAAATTTGCAGATATTCAGTATTTTAATGAAATAAAATGCTAGACACAGTACAATAATTAGCTTTAAGTACGTGTAAGCTGTCAAACTGGCAACTCTCTGTAGAAAGAGACAACTTCTCTGCCACGTATCTTTTAAGCGATGATAGCCTGAACCCTGATTTAAAAAAAAATTCATTTGGCATTGAAAAACGAAGAGAATGACACAAGGAACAAAAAAAAAATTTCATCAAGATATGCAGTTTTTTGTACAACTACTTTTTTGCGTTTTTTCTCAATTTTTCTAGCTTATCTCAGCAACCGTACAAGATATCAAAAAAACAAGCCCACCGTTGGATTAGTCATTAAAAGATGCATTAAAATCATATATTGCTTTGTATTGAAAAAATTTTTCACAACATTTTATCTCATGATTTGAGATAAAAAAAATGTTTGATACAAAAAATCTCGAAAACCTGACGTGCTGAAGAGAAATGCAGGCCAGATTTGGATTCAGCACAAAAAAATACTTTGCAAATGACATATCTCATTCCATGAGCACATAGGTCACATTTTGTTGACCAGTGTAATAATAGAAATAAATACACCCGCCATTCCTAGAACTGCTGGCCCACGCAGTTTCTCAGCGCGCAGAGCGAAATACGGTTGCGACACTCGCCTCGGAAGGGTCGCAATGCGCGAGGATGTAGTCGAGTATATTACGCACTATTATGTATTCCAATTGGAAACGGTTCAGACGGCCCCGAATTGCGCAGTTGAAAAAGTCGCGGTCCGTTAGCCTGCATGCATACATCAGTGCCTTTCAAGTGTTTTTGCTGGGGTACGACAATTTGCCGTCAGGTAGGTTAGTACATGATATTGCAACTGCATATGACTTTTTGGAGAAAATCTCCTAAACGTAAAGGTAAGTTCTAAAGGTGTGAATAGTAATCTTTTCAAGTGTAGAATGCATTTGCGCAATCCTGTTTCTTCATCCTTTTCTCGGTTGAAGATATTTTATTTTATTTCGTGAAACTGAAAAGCCGTGAATCGACAAAAAAAATGGAAAATTGCTTAGAAAATACATGCTACACTTGAAGAGTATTACTATTTGTACATTTATGACTTACTTTTACGTTTAGAATATTTTATGGAAAAAGTCGTATGACGTATTCCCATGACGTCATACTAAAATACTCAATACAAGGCTTCCCGCTCTTCGGGCCTCTTTTTAACTGGTCAGCCGCTGACGTGAAGGAGCATATACCGGCACCGTGGTGGGAGGTGCCGGAACTGCGCAAATGAAAATAAGCTTGTACAGCCGACGGGAAATAGAAACGGAAACTAAGGGAGAGGGGAAATAGGCGAGACTCCACTGTAAATGATTTAGATTGAGACACGACGATGAACTTAGACTGCTACGATGCCAACCCACATCGCAAACGTGCGGGGCATGTTACTCGCACATCGTGCGAGGCACGCGGTGCGTGCAGGGTGCGAGGCACATGCGTCGCATTTTGTGAGAGGCACGTAATTGCGAGGCATAAGTCTCGCATTTTGTGATGAGCATGGTGTGCGCGGCATAAGCGTCGCACACCAGACAACAATCGTGCGTCGAAAAACTATTTTGGAAATTAATTTTTATTTTTTAATATCTATTTAATAAAATATTAGAGTCAATATGAAAAAAATTATGGATTTTATTGTTTTAT
The DNA here is from genome assembly GCA_932066315.1 of Andricus coriarius. Lineage (NCBI taxonomy): Eukaryota > Metazoa > Arthropoda > Insecta > Hymenoptera > Cynipidae > Andricus > Andricus coriarius. Next base: position 15,372 of record CAKNWT010204727.1, on the reverse strand, counting down.
CAAATAGTTTTATAAAAATTTTCCCTCCAGTCACCGACGCCATGTCGATTTAACCTCAGTACCAGCGGACGGCCAACGGACCGATGTGCTGTGGTTACTTTATAAGTTTTCGTAGTACGCGATCCCGACGTATATTTCTGGAGAATTTACCAAATTTAATTATGGAAGAAATTCCAGTGATATTATTGCACTCCCTTTTCGTTTTATTTCTGTGGTAAGTAAATAAAAAAATAATATAACCTCAATTCTATTGTTCCCACTAGGACATGAGAATTAAAAGTATATAAAGACCATTTGAATTTGGCTCGAAAAATCATATTATTGTTATTATTTATGATTCAGTGCCAAGTTTAAATGGTATTTATCGAGTTATCATTTTCGTTTCTGCAACGTAATGTAAAAATCATTTTACTCGCACTACGTGCTCGCATTTTACCCGCACACGTGTGTCTCGCACGCCGTGCGAGACATATGCGACCACATGGAAGACACATCTGCGTGGTGATATGAACTCACGTAATGCGGCCTTATCCGCACGCGTGCGACCCATAATGCTCGCACTGTGCAGACATTTTGTTATCTGGGAACATAAACCGTGCTCACAGAGGCTTTGTAGCGCGTATGCACACATTGTGGTGACAGAAACACCCAGAGCTTCAGCACGTTTCGCATCAGTCTTTGCGAAATTAACGTGCCTACCTCATGAAAAATTGATATGTTCGCGGAGAGCTTCCCCAACCGCCGCTTGAATGAGCTGCAGACGAAGAAGAGGAAGCGAAAATAAGACCAAACGAGATAATAGCAATTTCAGGACAAGGAGGAACATTGACATACAGGTTCCTCCTAAGCCCCAAGATATTGCTGAAATGGACGTCTCCCTTCGTGAGGATGTATCGGATGAGTTCGACCTCTGAACCATCAATTATTCAGCGTATGGTGCTGCGAGCGCATTCGATGATTCAAATCGAAGGCTAAAACCGACGATGGATCAAAAGACCAAAAGACGCTTGCATCAACTGAACAAGAAGATTGGATGGACAAGACAGAATGCGTCCCGTATTCAGTGCGTGATTTACTACACAACATCTTGTAGACCATTCACGGAAAGAGTTCGAAAGTTCGCCCAAGAATTGAGGATCTTCAATCGCACACTGAACAAGTCCAACTACAATTTAAGGAAAACATTGAAAATATCATCCGCTTCAAGGAGCTTTGCGACAACCTCCCTGATAACATATGAGGAGGAATTTTCATCAATCACTGCCGAAGAAGTGAAGAAAGCACTTAGAGGCACGAAGTACTCTGCCGGTGCAGGACCAGAATGTATCAAGAACTTTTGGTGGAAGAAGTTTACTTCCAGACGCCAACATTTGGCCCGCATATTCACCTCATATTTAAAGTTGGAAACGCCCGTTCCGCAGTGACTGGTGTTAGGACGCACTATATTCGTACCGAAAAAAGGCAACTTGTCCAACCCAGATAATTACAGTCCAATAACTTGTTTGAACACACTGTATCAGATCTTTACAGCTGTCCTAAACAACAGCATTGATCGTAAAATTAAGCCTGTGTGGCGAGAGATGTACGAACGACGTGGCTCGAAAAAGGGGTAGCAGGCTGTCGAGAGAACCAGCTAATTAGGTTAAATTTTTGTAAATTGACTGCTAAACATCTGAAATCGTTTTTAGGGTCAAAGTCAAATACAGAAAAAACTGGTAAGCAGAGAATGGTATAGATTAGGATGAAAAGTTAAGACTCTGAATCAGAGTCGGTATCAATGTAGTCCGCTGCCGATCATGGACTCGTTCAGTGCCTTTTCAGGAATAGGCTTCAGCATATCTGCTGGATCGAGGTTCTCTGCATTGAGTAAGTCTTTGTCATCAGTTTATTTTTCGAATTTTTTACTACTCTAAATTTCATTTGGATATCGCCCCCCCCCCCCTGGGATAATCAAAATAGTTCAATTATATGTATAAAATTTTTCTTCTGTTTGAAATATTACAGTTAAAATAATTGAATTGAGAAAAATTATAGGTTTTAGATAAATCGACCCCACCGCTCCCTTTAGCAATGCATCATCGTTGCATGACGTATGGGAAACTAAATTCTTTTCGAACCATTAAAGTCAATTAGAAATTCGCTCGAGTACATCGAAATACTTTTCAAAATCTTTAGAATTGTATTTCAAATTGAATAATTTTCGTTTATTTGAAGCAAAAATGGTCGGATACTCATCTTTTGATTGTACTTGGATTCTGCCTTATTCTTCAGAGATTATTGTTAATTTTTGAATGGTATTTTGAAAAATAACTTAAATAGAGCGTGCACGGAACAACAATTATAAAACAATCGCGCAAAAAGACCGGTTCACTGGGAAAATAATATTTTACTTTTTTAGATTTGAAAGACGCGTCTACTTACAACGGCCCGTTAAGTTAGACTGGCATCATCATTGTCATGTGACACGTGTGTCTATTGGAGAAACAGACAAAAAATTGACAGATTAGAAGGAATTAAAATAATAGAAAATAAAGCATGTAAGTCTAGAATTAAAAATAACCATGACAAAAATTGAAATTTCTAAACTTATGTTGCACACGGAGGAATAGAAACCATGTATTTGCACGCATTTTGTGGACGGATTAGAAAGAATTACATTAATCGAAAATACATCATGTAAGTATGGAATTAAAACTAGCCATGAGAGCTGTGTCTACCGTTCGCATTAAGAGGAATTAAAAAAATCTAAAATATGTTCGCCTGCATGGAACACAACACAAGTGGCAATCGTTAAGGAAATAAAAAAGAATTGGTTTCGGAGATAAAGCTATTCTTTCGTTGGGCACTTCTCCCGATGGAAAATTAGCACATTCAAAAAAATTAAATAATGCTCACTCTTTCGTTTAAATCTGAAAGTATTAATTTTTTTCTATTCTCTTCTTACTGGGTACCGTGACGGCATTTTATGTCAAGAAGTTCGCCGCGATAGGTGCAGAGCGTGTCATGCACACGTAGAGTACCTAGAACACATACTATTTGCGTGTCCCACCCACGCGGGAACGACGTATATCTGCAGACATAATGCGGCCCTAAGAGTGCTTTATTACCATCTTTGTCGCTCTTACAGCGTTGGGGATGCCACTAAGCTTTCCTCGCTTCAGATTATCCTTCGGCGCAATTTTCTAACCCAAACTCCATTACAATCTCTCAAATGTACTGTTTGACAATCTCTTATAGAGCTATATTTAGTTGCTCTTTATTTTTAGCATAGATCTTGCTACCATCTATGTAAAATACATAATAAGTGACCTTATGATTTTGATTTCCAGTTTTGCCGCAGAAGTAACCTTGGGAATGGCGAAGTGTGTGAGATAGTGGCAATAATGTGAGGCAAAAGAAGAGAGGGCTCACGTTGTCGCCCTGAAAGACACCTACTCTCTGAAAGGTGACGTTGTTAGTTGTCACACGATGTTTTTCAGATGAGATAGTCAATCTGGTTTTCCAAAAAAGGTATCAATCTCTCTATGCGCCTCACAATGTGTGGATGAACCTTTAAAGTTTCCATTAGGCAGACGAGAAGTCTATGGGAGTTTGAATCGAAAGCTTTCTGGTAGTCAATCCAGGCCATAGATAGGTACCCAGCTGCTGGAAATAGAAAGATTGAAAAAGATAAAAATTGAGGGATTTCTATATCTTTTTCTATACCTTTCGTGATCGAGGACCCTTATCTTTTTATATACTCCATTCTACCCTCGTGAAAATAAATACAAACTTAAGACTACATTATAGGCAGGTATATGCCTGTCTTAAACCTATCTTTTCTGGTCCCTAGAAGACTTCGGTCCTTTTGTTCCCGTCGGCTAGTCTATGGAGTGGTTGGTGGAAGGACACACAGTGCTCCTCCCGAAGATTGGCAACTTGTCTGTCGGATAGAAAAAGATTTGAATTCCTAGTAGAAAGACATAGACTGGGGGATAGGAAATAATAAGAGTACTCAATCGCGGAAGATAGAAGAAGAGATAGACAAAGATTCAAATTTATATTTATATATTATTTATATTGCCGCGGGCAATTGTCCAGGGATGGTCCAGATGGAATTAACCCCCAAGCGGAGGCGTAACAACCGTGCCGAAAACTGAATGACACCAGGGTGAGATGTCTCAAACGGTGACTCTGAGATACCTGGCGACCGTTCAGAGTATGCAGCCTTATCCTTGCATGTCTTATCCCTTTGTCCTAGCTGCTCATGGGAACAACAAAGATAACACCAAACACAGCTATAGTAAGTGCGGTTCAAAATAATGGAACGTGCAGGGCTCCCGAAAATGGGTCGGACAACAATGCTTACTACCTTAGATTTGGGAGATTCAATCAAGACAGAGTTAATGCGATGGACCGGCAGTATCTCAATACTTTTAAGTGGATGGATCGACTAAACGGCGACCTTCTGAAGTGCTACGATACCAGTATGCCCCCTAAACAAGAAGGTTACTTGGCACGACTGCATGCCCTGCGGTGCAAGAAATACTCTGATCTCTCGCACAACAAAACCAACGGCTGATATCGTAATACCAAAAGACGAATGCATCAACTCAGCACAAATATAGGCTGGGCAAGGCAGTACGCATCCCTCGTTCAGTGTGTGATTGACAACATAACATTTGGTAGGAATTTTACTGTCAAGGTTCGACAGTTCGCGCGTGAACTGCGGATCCATCATAACACAGAATACGGGTACTGTCTGAAGCTAGGAGCAGTCTAGAATGTTGGGAGAGGTGGGTCATAGGAAATGAACAGTTTTTCTCTGACCCATCTCGACTCTTCCAAGATCTTCCAGTTATTGTCGCCCAACCCTGGCGAACGTATTGGATAGGAATTAATTCCGAATTATTCCGGAATCTGTATCCGAACCAACCCGAATCAACCCGAACCAATCCGAAAAAAGTTCTACATATCGTTCAATCCAAATTAATCCGAACTCGGATTAACCTAAACCGATTTTCAATCCGAAGGAATGAGAATGAATTCGAGTTTTGATTGATTCGGATTGAAATTTGATTCAGATTGAATCGGATTGAATCGGATTAATATTTAACCGATTTCGATCGAACGAAATGTAGAATTTATTCGGATTCGTTCGAAATAACTTGGATTGGTTTGTATACAGATTCCTGAATGATTCGGATGACTTCGGATTGGTTAGGACTGTATTCCTATCCCGAACTTTCGCCAGGGAAACCAGAGGAGGTCGAAGCCTTTTAGAGAGAAGTCTACGAAGTCCAGCATTCTCTGAAAGAAGGCTGAGAGAATATAAATAGCTTCAGAGGGCTGTGCATTGCCCTTATAACACCTGAGGAGGAATTCCTACCTATCACTACCGAGGAGGTAAAAAAAGCATTAAGAGGCATGAGAGGCATTTCACCAGGCATTTTTATGTAGGCATTTCATGAGAGGCATGAATAGTAATTCAAAATAATTTAGTAATAATAGTAATTCCTCATATCTAAAGTCGGGCAAACCTATTCCGGAGTGGTTGATGAAAGGGCGCACAGAGCTCCTGTCGGAGATAGGCAACTTAGCTGACCCTAAGAATTACAGGTCAATAACTTGCCTGAACACACTGTATAAGATCTTCACAGCTATCCTAAATTATAGGAATGTTCGGATAATCGGACCTGCGTGGCAAGAGATATTCGAACAATGCAGCTCAAAGAAAGGCGTGGTAGGATGTCAGGAGAACCTGCTCATCGATAGATGTATCTGCAAAGACTATAGTCGTCCTGATTGATAGCCTAAACAGCATATGCCTGCTCAAAGAAATGCTAAGACGCTTTCAGGGGGAATGCAGAACCAATCAGGAGCGCCGTATAAATAGTCGTGTATGCGTAAGCGGGATTCCAACGCAGTGTTATCGATGCGAGCGCAGAGGTGGGGTTAAGGAAGGCAGAACACTACGTTGGAATCCCGCTTACGTACACATAGTCGGTTTATACGGCGCTGCTGATTGAACCAGCTTAAATATTTCATAACTCAAAAGCTAACCCAGATAACAATTATATTCTCATATGCTACGCATATTACTCGCACGCGTGCGAATTTATTCCTCACGCGTGAAGTCACTGATGCAGACATATGTGTCATCATATGCGACGCATTTCGCTCGCACGGATGATAGTTGATGCACGCGGGAGAGTGAAATGAGACTTTCGTGCGACTTCACGAAACGTACTAAGATAATGATCTAAATATTTATGTAAATATTTTAAATAAATAAAATAATGACTTCGTACTAAATAACGTTTATTATAATTTGAACATATAAACATAATAAACCTTAAAGGGTCGCTGACAGAAGATTTTTTAATTGTTATAATGGTGTTGTCATATCTTGAACAAATCTCATTCTAAAAGAACACTATTTTTGTTTTGTCATTACACTAAATAAAAAATGTAGACAATACAAAGACTAGAAATATATAGAAACAGAATTAGTCATTTTAAAACATATAAAGTGAATCGCACAATGGCAAAACAACTTTTTTCGACATGCAAAAAAATAACCTAAAAATTCGTAGAATTGAAAACTTACAATTTTGCTAAAGAATATTATATATCTCTGATTTCAAGAGTGCAAGCACGGAATCACTATTTCGTTGTCAGAGAAACAGTAATGAAACCGCAAAGATGAAAAGAGAGGGAAAATGAAATGGCACGCGATTCATATATATATTTTTCTTTTGTTGACTTTGTTATTATTAAAAATATCATAATATAAGTAATTAATTATAATATTATAAGGTTTAAAAGATTGACCATTAAATTTGAAATTATTCCTACCTATAAGGTGATAAAAGTACGGAAGATGTCCGGAGAACGTTATATAACTTCAAATCGTTTTTATCTGACATCTTTACGATATTAAACGTCTTTGAGACGTAGTTTGGACTGACAAGGATATCCTTGGAACGTTCATGGTTTTGTGCCCACTGGAGTTTGTCTATTTAATATGCACAAATTATACTCGCACTTGTGATGGCGATATGAGACACATTGTTATCTAGACGTTTGTTATCTGGGTAAAACTTTAAATGATTTTTGGAAAATGAATTTTTGATTAATTTTTTTATTTTTATACGGCCATATAAGTCCGGACACTTGAGTCTGGGACACCCTGTATATATGGAGTTGAAATAAAATACTGCTAAGATCATCCGCTTCAAGGAGTTTTGTGACAACCTCATAACATCTGTGAAGTAATGTCCATCAATCACTGCAGAAGAGGTGAAAAAAGCACTTAGGGGCACGAAGAACTTTTCCGCTGCAGGACCAGATTGTATCAAGAACTTATGGTGGAAGAAGCTTACTTCTACACACCAACATCTGGCCCGCATATATACCACATATTTAAAGTTGGAAACGCCCATTTCGCAATGGCTGGTGTTACAACGCACTATACTCCTACCGAAAAAAGGCAACTTGTCCAACCCCGAGAAATACAGGCCAATAACTTGTTTAAACGCGCGGTATAAGATCTTTACAACTGTCCTAAACAACAGGATTTTCCAAGAATTGAGCCTGTTTAGAGACGGATGTACAAAGAACGTAGCTCAAAAAAAGGTGTAGCAGGCTGCCGAGATAACCTTCTAATTGAGAGGTGCGCCTGCAAAGGGCAGCAACCCATCAGAGCGTCCTGTCAATGGCCTGGATTGACTAACGGAAAGCTTTCTATTCAACCGCTCACGGACTTATCCTGTATCTTGAAAAGGTTGAAGTTTCATCCACACATAGTCAGATACACAGAGGTTGATGCCCCTTTGGAAAACTAGACTTACCATCTCATCTGGAAATTATCGTGTGACAACGAACAAAATCACCTTCAAGACTGTTGTCTTTCAGTGCTATACCGTGAGCCCTCTGCTCTTTTGCATCACACCTCTGCCTCTATCTCTCGCACTATGAAATTCTCCTGGATACCTCTGCGGCGACATTAATCATCGTGAGCTTAAGCTCACTCATGTATTTTATATGTATGACCTGCAGATCTATGCTTCTGGTAAAAGTAAACTTCAAGTTGCTCTAAATATCGTCAAGAAGTACACAGGAAAAATTGTTAATGACTTTGGATTGGACAAGTGTGCCATGATTCATCTGAAGAAAGGAAAGATTAGTGGCGTTCCCGATGACCCTGAGCTTGTTGATATAAATGTTGGTAGACAACTTAACACTAGATAGGTATACTTGGACGTACCTCAAAGCCGCGTTCAGGACGTAACATCAGTGAAAGAGTCTTTCCGAAGCAGATAGAAGCATGTCTCCAAAGCTGTCGGCGTTGAAGAAAGTATCTGCGACTAGCATGCTTGCGTCCCGGTTCTACTCTACTCGTTTGAGGTGGTTTCATGGACGAAGAACGAGCTTACGGCCCTTGATATCGCCGCACGTAAGATCATGCATATGCATTAGAGCTTGCATAACAATTCGTCTGTTCCGCGGTTGTACATCTCACACCGTCAAGGTGGGCGCGGACATCGGACTCTCCAATGTCTTCATAACCAATTTGTTCTAAGTACAGCTTACATCGTTGCAAATGGCAAAGATCCTCTCCTAAAAATGGTCAGGAAACACGAGATGATTTTGAAAGATAACAAAGCCGAAATAAAGTAAAAGCGGAAATAAAGAAAGCAGAAGCTGAAAAATTCCGCCAACAGCTACTCGATAAGAAAATACACGGCATCTTTCACATAAATGTCGAAAAACAGTCCTTGTCAAAGGAGCAAACTTTTGCTTTTCTCAGATCATCAGGACTTAATTCAGGTACATAGGGTTTCACTTTCGCATGTCAGGATGGTGCCATACAGACATAATGCGGCCCTAAGTGTGCTTTCTTACCATCTTTGTCGCTCTTACTGTGTTGGCCGCGGCCCTGCCCTGCCAAAGGCTCCAGGGAAGATAGAGTCAAAACGAAAAGTGCCACATTTTCTGGAAATACGATTTTCGGACAGTAGTCTCCGTTGCACACTCGAGGTCTGATATCGATCTCCAAGACTTCGAAAAACGAACTATACACCGAGAAAAAAATATTCTTAATTTGAGAGGAAAATTCCTCTTCTTCAATCCTCTCACATTTTCCTCTCAAAAGAAGAATATTCCTCTAGAAATTAGATGATATCCCTCTTTTTTGAGAGAAGAGATGGCAAAAGGAATACTTTTGCATTTTCCTCTAGGATCGAGTATGATCCTCCAATTTTTAGAGGAATTACTCTCAGATCAGAACTTGCGCATGCGGAGTCAATCAAGCGTAATAACCTAACTTGTTTAGTGTCGGTCAGTTATAAGTGAACCGGTTGATTTTGAAGGATGCAGTGATTTATAACATTTAAACAATGGATAAAGAGCTGATTTGGCTGTTAAAAAATTTGAACCTCAGCATGTATGTGCAGTCGTTCGAAAGTAAGAAAATTTTTGGATTGTGCATTTCTTTCTGCACGTGGTGTACAAATTGTATAATTTCTTCATTGCTATTATCTTCTTTCCTCTATTCCCGTACACAAAACTCACATGAATTTCTCTTTTATGTTTGTTTTTCTTCGTTTTCAGAGAACAATGTAATAAGTATCGAAAAATTAAAAAGAATGGCAAAAATGCTTTTATTAAACATAATTATAGAACTGGTTGGTGATTTGGCGGTTTTGTTTGAACAATTAGAGTCTGTAAGTTGAAAAAAAATTTTTTGTCACGGCGAATTTGATAGATTATCGCAAATTTTCGCCTAATAAATGAACAATAAAAGAACGTAGTGTATACGAATCTAGCAAATTTTTCCGGGCTCCAATCATATTTAGAAGAAGATGAAATATTCTCCAAATGAGAGGATTGCATTTAAAACGAATTAGATGATCATCTCCAATTGAGAGGATTTTTCCTCTTCCTTTTAGAGGATCCTCTTGATTTAAGAATAATCCTCTTCAAGAGAAAACAGTCCTCTCAAATTAAGAGGAATACTTTTCATACCATACTGTGGATGAGAAATTGCATCAAAATAAGAGGAATCCCCTTAAACGAAGAATATATTTTTCTCGGTGTATTCGTGATCGAATTCTCGTCTCCGGCCGACTACAAAATCACTGCCAAGGAGAAAGTAAAGGAGGAGAGGTATCAAGACCTTAAAAGTGAGCTGCAACGACTATAACCAAAATATTCGGTTGACCTTGAGATAGGTGGCCACGGGGCAGTAGAAATAATAAAGACAGGTCGGCGAAACCCACGTGTATCTTGAGGACACGAAGCGACGCAAGGATGACAGCTTTCTACATCCATCTCGCTAGTGCCCTGTGTGTACGCGCGCGCGTGTGTGTGTGAATTTCAGAATCATGCGGATTCAATCGGAATCATTCACGCGAATTTATTCGGTATGAAATTATACATGAGCCCCTGCGAAATCAGTCAGACTCATTTCAAATGAAATTCGGAATAAAACGAACTGGTTCGGGTTGGATTTACAAAGTTCTTCGCGGACTCAAACGGACTGAATTCGGCATGATTCGGAAACAGATTTCGCATTCGCCAGCGAGGTAACATTATCCTGCCAGCAATCCTGCTTGTAACAAAGTGAACTTTGGAAGAACAACGTGCAATTATAGATTAATTTCATAATATACAGCGTTTCGGAATAAAAATTATTAATTTTATTTTGCGAAAAAAAGTGACATTAGAGGTTAGAACCAAATGTATATGTAAATATAAATGAAATATTGAATTTCAAATAATTAAATAAAATATTTTATGCAAAATGGGACGGTTTTCGTATAATTCTCTGCCTGTTTGGGGGACGCGAAGTTCTTGTTTGTCGGAGGGGGTATTTTGCCGGCCGGCCGCCGGAAAAGTATACTTTTACGGAGTGCGCGCATACGCTTTTGGTCCAAGTGGCGACACTCTCTTGTCTCTCTCTCTTGACGAATGCGCGGTACACATGACTGATATTTGTATACTGTACAATACAGTTGTACAGACTACAGCGCATGCCGGTCGGCAACACGCAGCAACACGTGAGTCAGATTGCACGAAAGCCCGCGATTCTTTTGTCAACCGATAACAACGACAAAAAAGACCAATTTTCCACAAAGTATATACATTTTTAAACAAATACTTTCATTTTTAAATAAGAGATATCAATTTTCAACCAAATAGTTGAAGTTTAATCCAAAAAAGATAGATTTTCAATCAAGAATGAAATAGTTAAATTTTTAGTTTCAAACAAATTAATTTTCAAACAAAAAGTATTTTCAACAAAATAGTTCTTTTCAACCAAAGTGATGAATTTTCTACTAAAATTATAAATCTTCTAGTGGAATAATTTAATTGCAAACCAAAAAGATAAATTTTCAATTAAAATTATGAATCTATAACTGCAGTAGTTGAATATTCAATCAAAAAGATGGATTTTCAACCAAGAAGATTAATTTTCGATCAAAGAAGACGAATTTTCAACAAAATACATGAATTTTGAAGTTAAAACGATAAATTTTCAACCAAAAATTGTATAATTAAATTCCCAGTTTAGAAAAATTTGAACCGAAGAGATGAATTTTCAACTCAAATTAAGGAATATAACTTGCAAGAAGAAGCTGAAAATAATTGTTGTATTTATGATCAAAGATTCGGCGCGCGCATGGACACCTCGTACCACAAACATCGGCCTCGGACGTCAAAGCCGGGATTTGCTGCGCCGTAACACAATATACTATATCTTCTGATAAATTCTTTCTATACAAAGTAAGTGTAATATATTTGAGAAGTTGTAGGCTTCGGAAGCTGCGATCATGGCTCCTTAAAGCAACCAATCCCGACGCAACCGGAACGTGTACGTTATCCACTTCTGCTCCTTCTGTCCTAGAATGTAAGCAAGAGCGGGAAATTTACGCGAGAGAACATCGTTCAACACTGTTCCTTGGAGTCAGGTCTCTAGGCGCGGATGACCTTACGCGGCAGACGGGACAGTTGGAGATGAAGTTTTCACCTCTGGATACTTTTTTAAAGCTACCAATCTTTATAGAATGTTATGAGGAACAGTATTGACGGACCAGATGAAGTGATCCCAGAAGAACAGCCTTATGCATCCGGTTCGCGATAGAAGAGTCTATTCCGGAGTGGTTGGTGGAACGGCGCACAGTGCTCCAGCCGAAGACGGGCAACTTAGCTGACCCTAAAAATTACAGGCCAATAACTTGTCTGAATACACTGTATAAGATCTTCACAGCTATCCTACATGATAGCATTGCTCAAAGAATGGCGTAGCAGGATGTCGGGAGAACCTTTTCATCGATAGATGTGTCTGCAAAGACGCAGCATCCTACCAGCGCTCCCTATTGATGGCCTGGACGGATTACGCTTTGGAAAGCCAGATTTACTATCTCATCTGGAAAACATCGTGTGATCACTAATATTGTCACCTTTCAGAGAGGTGTGTTTCAAGGCGTCACTATGAGCCCTCTCCTCTTTTGCCTCACATTATTGCCACTATCTCTCGCATTTCGCCATTCCGAAGGGTACCTCTGCGGCAAACCTGGAAATCGAAAGCATCCCAGTGGGCACAAAAACATTAACGTCCTAAGAACGTTCTGAAGACGTTCCTAAGACGCTTGTGTCAGTCAAATTGATGTCCTGAAGGCGTCCCATGTTCCAAAGACGGGTTTTGGAACGTGGGACGTCTTTAGGACATCAATTGGACTGACACTAACATCCTAGGAACGTTTTTAGAACGTTCTCAGGACGTTAATGTTTTTGTGCCCACTGGGATAAGGTCACTCATGTATTTTACATGGATGATCTTAAGATCTATGCTAAAAATCAAGAGAAACTATATCTAGCTCTAGACATTGTCAAACAGTACCCTCAAGAGATTGGAATGGAGTTTGGGTTAGAAAATTGCGCCGAAGGATAATCTGAAGCGAGGAAAAGTTAGTAAATACAAACGTCTTACCCGACAGATTTAATCCTCTGAACTGTCGGCGAGGTACAAAGCATCTGCAATGAACATGCTTGCCGACCCGGTAGTACACTATTAATTTTGAGTGGTTCCATGGACGAAAGACGAGCTCAGATCCCTCGATATCGGGTTCCAAAAGGTTATGCAGATGAACAAAAGCATGCACCTTAAATCTTCTGTTCCGCGACTTTACATCTCACGTCGGTAAGGTGGTCGCGGAATACTAAATCTTGAATGTCCTCACAACAGGATTATTCTGTGTGCAGCACATATAGTCGCAAATGGACAAGAGGCTGAAACACTCGGCCTTGACTGCAATATCAGGGATGAGCAAAATGCATCAAATCTTATCCATCTCGAGTACTCACTCCTGAAGGCCCGGATTAAGAAAGCCTAGTAGAAAAACTTCCGCGAACAGCTCCTCGAAAAGAAGATGCACGGCATCTTCCACAGAAATGTGGAGGATCTGTTGATGTCGTATGAGCTAATGTTTGCTTTCCTTAAATCACCTCGATTGAAGTCGGGCATGGAGGGTTTCGTTTTGGCATGTCAAGAAGGTGTCATTTCCAGTCTAGCATACCGTCGCCACATTTTGAGCCAAGACATTCCCTATGATAGCTGCAGAGCGTGTCATGCACACCCCGAGCATCTAGGACACATACTATCTGGTTTTGCAACTCATGCGGGAACGACCTACATCCAAAGGCACAATGCGGCACTAAGAGTGCTTTATTACCATCTCTGTCACTCTTACGGCATCAGCCCAAATACCGCTCCGCTAAACGCTCCTAGGGAAATATATTCAATTGTCGAGAATAACCTGGTAAGAAGGCTTGAATAGAATAGGATTGACAATTTCAATTCATGTTAATACCTGATTTTTCCTTCGTTCTCTTAAACCAGAAACAGTAATTAGAAAAAAGCAACTTCCATGCGTTTCAATACAGTTTGAAAAATATAATTTTCTACCTACCTAATACCAAAGGTAGTAAAAGGACAAGGTAAAATTCAAAAATTAATTAATTAATTAAAAGAAGTTAATTAAATAATTATTTAATTAATTATTCAAGTTAACTAATGTTTTCAGAATACATAAATTCTTTTTTGTATCTCGGTATCACAAATCCTATTTCATTCAATTCAGTTATACCATTTGGAATTGAGGATAATACGTTTCATATAAAATCAATTCAGATTTCTTGAATTGAAGTCATACCATCTCTCCGCAATGTAAACTTGAATTCACTGTAATAGACCCTTCCTAACTTAAATTCAAAAACCGGTAATTCAGAAAATTCAATGTACACATTTCGCGAATGAATTAAACTGAATTTCTGAGCCACTTATTACTTTCTTGAACATTGAAGCCTGAAGGGAAAATCAAGTATTAAAAATAATAGGATTATCTCTACTTTCACGCTGAAATCTTTTAATTCTATTCTATTCAAGCCTTCTTACTGGGAAAAAGTGTCGGATATACTGGAACTTCATATTCTCGACAATTGTTTCTGTTGAGCACTCGAGGCCCTCCTCTTTTCCAGTACAGAACCAAAGTCAACTATTAAAGTTTGACTTCACTAATCTGCCCACTGCACGAGCTAGAGAGCGTAAGAACTTAGAGTCAAAAATAAGAGAAAGTTCTCTTATTCCACCCCAATAAACTTGAAATCCTTGGTCCTCTGGGCTCGCTTCCGAGCCACCAATTGAACATTTCTTTTCGCTTATACCACTCCATGATCCATTCCAGACCAGGTCGAGCCATGCGCAAGTAAAAAAAATTGCAGCCAATCAGCAACGATACCAGCTACACCGCCACATTGAATAAGTGTACAGCTGGCGGCTGTGTTCATTGTTGACTGGTAACTAAGATGGCCATGGAGCTAGTATGCGCGAGTTGGACTAAAATGGAACGTTTTTCGGCTAGACCTGGTGTGGATTGGATCATGGTCCACCCTCTCGAACTGGGCCGCGAAGCCTCCCTACCCTGATGCCTGAATGCGTGGGTGGGAGAGCGTGACGTGCGCCCTGGCATCGTTTCGCCTTCTCTCTCTCTCTCTTCTCCAGAGAGTTGCCTATTTACAGGCTTATACTATAAATCGAGGGTTATAATTGCCCCCCAATATTGTTTGTTCTGTGAAGAATAAAAAATATTCTATCTCTAAAATCGATTTAAGCTTTTTATAATTATTATATAAAATTATCATGCACAAAAAAATAAGCTTATAAAATTTAAACGATAGTAAAATTATTACACAAAAAAAAATATTACAGATTTAAAACGATAGTAAAATTATGACACAAAAAAATGATATTATAAATTTAAAACTATAGTGCGATCGAAGGTAATAATAACAGTAGACAATAAAATATTCCCCTAGCGGGCCGAATGA